>CM017558.1:18696811-18945822 GCA_007844125.1 Sinonovacula constricta
TATTAATGGCGATGTGTCTGTGTTTTTTGTCACATTTACATTTACCTTGTCTGCCTTGGTCTGCAGGTAGATAAAATTTAAATATCTGTGAAAATTTTGATAGGACCTTTTCTATTTACCTTATACATACAATATATACTATTTAATATGTAATTAGTTTTAAAATACATTTTGTATTGCTCTTTGCATAGCTTTAATTAGACCACATATGAAATCCTTCAATACTAATGCATTAATGCTATTGTTCAATATCAATTAATCAACAATAGCACCATGCACATTGTGTTTCCACGTGTTCTACTGAGAAACAATATAGCGAGACAACGGTGACAAAAGGACCTAGTAATTAGCAAGGGTTATTAATTTCAATCTCTGGAGACCGGAGATAATGTTGTTTTCAAAAATGCCATATTCATATTGTCAGTATGGCTTAGCGTTTCTTGAGACCGTTTAAAACTTTTGTTTAAAATCAGGCACGTTTTATGTACACACAATTTGTAGATTTATGATAAACATAATCTGTTTCATATCACAGAAATAAATATAACGAGATCTGACTTTAGTCGAACACTCGAAGTTTAAATCGTGAACAAAATGTTTGTCCCTCGTCATAAAAAAAATAAAACACCGCAGGCCAAATCAATTTTAGAATATTATAATAATATAAATAATTCATGTATTAAATAAAGTACTGTTGATGTACGATTGTTTACAACCCTCTGCGACAATTAATGATAATACTATTTAGGAAATAATATGAGATTATTAACAGATTGTAAACTGCTACAAAGTGGAATATTATATGTGAATGTAACTGTTATATTATATTGTCATTCGGTGAAATAGAGCAAGTAGACATACACCCCAGAATTAACATGGGTCAAATGTACGTCACCCACTATCGCGTTGGTTTAAGTGCGAATCGATCTGAAACAATCAAGCAAGTACAGATTTTCGAATGAACTACACAATCAAAAATTATCATTCAATTATAACATCAACAATTGCAGAAAAAATACTACAACAATACCTATTGTGAGCGTGGAAACAATGACCCATATTTATTTGGTGTGATATGATATACCAAACAAACCGGTACATATCTCTGTTCAGGTTTCATGTTATAATCACACAGACTGGCAGATTGAGGAAACCGTTTGGCAATACTGACAGTCCCGCAGAAAACTGATTGCTTTATCCCTCAATGTGTGACATTTGCATAGAATATCGATAAATAAACGATTCCTTTTGGACAGGCGAGCTAACAAAACTCGATTCCAATTCTCCACAAAGCAAAACGAGAATAAAAACGAATATGGAATGTTGATATTTGAACAACGTTTTATAGTTATCAATTATGTTATATAAGTAAATCTTCGCACGAAATAATTTCACGTAATATCAAAAGGTCATACTACCCACTTCTACTGATGCAATTCGGCGCTGTAAGACAATAATATTGACATTCACGTTTCGGTATGACTTATAATAACTATGAAATATATAAGTGGTCTTGTAGTATGTATAAACATGATCCATCTATATATGTGGCACTACTTGAAAATCTAGATATCTGACTTTTTGGCCTCTCGTAAAGCAGGTTCGAGTCGTCTTCTAGGCAGAGGACTTCATATAAGAAGGTCTTCATGTTGACCGGCTGTACACCGACTGGTCTTCTCCCATGAAAATAGCTGGATGTCGCTAAAAATTACAAGAATTTATTAAATAAATACCAAACTGATTGTTGTTGTCAGGATATTGAATGCTGTCGGCAAACAGGATAAAGACAACATTGTCGGAAATGTTGTCCTCTCAGTTTTTAACTTAATTATCACGGAATTATGCAGCACCATAATTTGAGATTATAATGTATTTGGTATTATTAGCACCTTGATTAAATAGCTATCTGCGTCAGTAACTTTGGTTTCAATATACAGCTGAGCTCTTAATCATCTTTACTCAAGGAGTGCTTTTTGTCTGTTTCCCATAAGTTATTATTTGTTAACCATACCCTTGTCTAACAGAGTACACGTATAATAACCAGAGATAATGTGTTGATAAAAATATTAAATAACTTTGAGCTGGATAAGGCTTTGTCGTAAAGATGTAACCCTATTACAATATTTTATTTAGTCGCATCTTTCTTCTTGAAATGAACGTTAAAATCGCAGATGAAAGAGTCAAAGGTACGATTGTAAGTTACAACTTGTTAATTTAAATTAACTGCTGCAAATAACATGTTTCAGCGAAATTAACGTTACCTTATACTTCTAAAAGACACGAATTGTAGATTGCATTATATCCGTGGGCTCAAATGTTGACTATTTAATTTGTGATCAAGTTGGCCTGATGATCTTTTTGAGCGGATTTCGGTCGATACATGCATATGCGAATGACAGGCATATCGCGATGTGTGTTTGCAAGCGAAAAAGCAGCATTGAAGTAGTCTTTTTAATCACTGTTGACTGGTCGACTTGTGTATTAATTAAAAGGCCAGGCGTATCGCTAAACTTGGTTACTGTTTGTAGCGTTTAATCCGTTTGCTAAGGATCTGACGTAGCCTCCAATTTGTGCCTGTCAACACTCCATTTGTGGATCAGAAAGATGCATGGGCTATTTATGCTAATGTCTAGATCCAGTGACGGTACTCGTGCCCTGTCGATATTTGCTAACGCAGGAATATGAAGAGTTCCCGTATCAGTGACCAATGCTTGGGGTATTGGGACAACGAACGAGAAGTGTGTTCTACTTATACTGCGAATGTAACATAAATGAATTACAAATACCGACATCGACGAAGTATGCATGACTTACCATCAAGAATAATTACATGACTAAGGAATGGGTTGTTTAGTCTCGAACATATACATTATATATTCTTAATTTAAACAATATCTGACTTTTACACAAACCAAACTAAAATAAGATTCGATGCTTTTAATGGAAACTAACAGTTCAGCTACTGGTAGCCATGCGGACTCCGGAACTTTACATGAATTCGTTGCATATTTAATAAAAACTCCGTTTCTGATTTAATATTATAAATGTAAATCTATCATGTCAAACTCACTTATCTTTGTGAATTGTCCCAACCTAACCTTAAATGTGTAACTACAAATTTGAGTGACCCGATACATGAGCTGCAGGGGAGGATCCAGAAAATATATTGGTGTGTGTATGTGGGGCGGGGTGTGTGTATGTGGGGCGGGGTGTGTTGTATGTGGGGGCGGGATGTGTGTATGTTGGGGCGGGGGTGTGTGTATGTGGGGCGGGGTGTGTGTATGTGGGGCGGGATGTGTGTATGTGGGGCGGGATGTGTGTATGTTGGGCGGGGTGTGTGTATGTGGGGCGGGTGTGTGTATGTGGGGCGGGGTGTGTGTATGTGGAGGCGGGGTGTGTGTATGTGGTTCGGGTGTGTGTATGTGGTGCGGGGGTGTATGTGGCGCGGGATGAGTATGCGGTGCGGGGGTGTGTGAATGTGGGGCAGGAATGTGTGTATGTGGGGCGGCTGTGTATATGTGGTGCGGGTGTGTGTATGTGTATAACTTTGCTTTTAAGCTTAGTATTTTAAGATACATGCATGTGCTTTCACAACTGTACTCTTTGAGCAGGTTGGTGGTGGACGCATCCCCATCCCCCGCCTCTGGATCCATCCCTGATAAACTCGTAACATGATTAGTCGTCTTAAATCCTATTTTAACGAACACAGTACACACTGTTTCAATGTATCATGCCACATTGCTAAATATGTTAATATTGTCATAAATATATTATGCAAAACGTATAAGTATTTTATTTAATTTAATTAAAACAGTGCATTATTTGAAGTTTGAATTCATTTATATAACTTTTAAACATAAAAAGTAAGCTATTTTATCAAATAAAACAAGCCTCATTTGTATGTCATCATCATCTGACATTTTAGTGCATTCTTCACATTCAAGATTTAAGAAACGACAAGTATTCAGCAGTATTTTCAAAGGGCACCATTGACGTTAATTCAATATGCCAAAATTAAGATTTTTTCTCAGAATGCTGAATACGATTTTCTTACAAATGCTATAAATGCTGCTATAATCATTTGAACTGAAAAAGGTGAAATGTGCAAAGCCGCGCGCCCTGAGGAGAATGCTATAGTCCTAGTTAACACACATGAGAAGATCATTTGTTCCTTTGTCGATGTTTAAGTATTGTCTTGAATTTTCTTTTGAGGCGAAGGCCGGCGAATGTTATTGCTACAATACAGAAACATGAGCTGAGAAATGAGGTCCTGTGAGTGTACATTATATGTAAAAACTTGAAATAGCACCAGAAAAGGCACACTCACGCAATTTATTTGTGGAAACGTCAAAAACAATGACACGAAACATTTCACATGGAACAAAAACCCACAGTTACCGCTTTAGAACAGTTATAAGACATAAAGGTAGATTTGGGTGCGGACCCGGTGTACAGGCTCTGGCCTCGCACTTTTGTGTAGTTTTTTCTCAAAGTTAAGCAGTGTTCACAAAAAATAATTATTTATTACAATAAAATCTAAGTGAAGACGTTTACTTAGAACTAAGAAATGACGTCCTATGATAACAAAGGAATGCATATTATGAAATACAAATGTCCGTTTTGTTTTCGGGTAAGAAGAATGGAGTTTGTGTCATGAAGGGATCGTGATGTGATAGGCGAACTAATAATAGACTCCAGTGGGAACCCGTGGCGTTGTGGTATAGCCGCCGACTTATTCGTCTCTGGCCATGTTTGTTCATGATTCAGAAAGTTAATTTCATTTATAGTCAACCATTTTTGTGTAGTTTTACAAATCGAAATAATACCATATCTAAACAGTATATGGACATTATTTTTCAATGACGTTACTTCTTTCGTCATAACTTATTATAGAAAATATCAGCGCTTGGACATTTTGTATTCAAGTAGATCGTTTTTTTTCATTGCTTGCATTTGAAAAACTCTTCAGGAAGTGCGAGGTTAGAGCTCTTTAAAACCGGTCCATATTGCCGACTGACCGTTCCAAGGTGGTAACAGTCGGGTTTGCTCTTTTCGTTAAATGACTCATCACAAATTTGTTCTTACTTTCGCTTGGCTGGCATGTGAAATACCTTTGTTCTGTACCTTTCCGGAGTTTGGTATACGTTGCAATGCTCATAGGACTTTGTCATATATTCTTATTGTAACTCCTCTGACCGCTTAGCCTCTACCGCATGGGTTCGAGTCCCGTTCTGCGCAGAGAACTTAATATGGGGAGGTCTTCCAGCTGATATGTGATGCGCCGGTAGTTCTACCCAAACGTTAGTCTTTGATTTCCCATCACCAAAATAGCTAGACGTCGCTATTATGACCATCATTGTTCGCCGCGATATATTTGAAAAACAAAACAAAACAAACTTACGGTCTCCCTTTTCAAAAAGAGATCCACAGCACTAACAGAACAATAAAAAGTGGACACATGTAACGGCAAGTATCAACTGTTTACTTTGGTGCTGTTTGCTAATACCTAAACAACTAGTTTTAAGATTTCAAACAGAACACTTTTGGCTAATGTCATGTTTGACATAGTCGTTTATAGTAAAACATATTTTCTTTCTTTATGATAAAAAGTAAAAAGTATGAAACAAGTTGAATGAAAAGATGACAGAAGTAACACAGCAAGCGATTATGCGTATGGTCGATGTTTTACCTTTACAAATCAAAGTTAATTTTACGAACAGTCACAACGAATGTTTCTTCATCTCTTCATCACATAACTAATATATATATTGTGCGGTGGATATTAGCTTCCAAACATGTTGTTTATCTATTCTAGCACCTTTTGCAGTGAAAACAAGGACGCAAGGACTCAGTCATCATATAAAGTAATAATTTAATAGTGCTGAACAAAACCACCACCACCACCAACAACAACAACAACAACTGAAAAACGTGTCAGTGTTCTTCACTTTCATTTCACGACTGCAGTTGCACACGTGAACAAACATTTAATTAGAATGCCCTGAATTAACTCTTCATGTTTTAATTGAATTTTGAATTTTGACATATGACGTCAATGCATTTTTATCGTATGATGTTGTTCAGACAGAAATGTCAATTGTCAAGACGTGTATATATATACACTGTTCTATTTCATACTCTTCGTTTGGAACTGTTACGTTGCCGAGATTAGCACATATTGTTCTTGGGTTTTAACTCCCAATGCAAGTGTTGCGATTAGTTGCCTCACTATGATGGGACTTTTAAAATCTTTACTGTGTGTGAGAAAAACCTTCAGGATATGCGAGATTTGGTCGCTCCACAATCCAGTTTTAAGCAACCATTTTCCATGTCATTTCTACCGACTGACCGTACCTATCGTTTCTTTGTGAATGAAATGACTTGTCTCTGTGTTTCTGATACTTTTACACATTTTCTGTATGAATTTGTCTAGTGGCACTTCAAAATGTTATATTTTTGTATTTCTTTTATGACCTTTTCTTATTTTCCTATTTATTGTACGGTAACAAGAATGGCTAACATTTCGATTGAAACCATTCATGTACGCCAGTGGCGAGTTCTTGCGATGAGCAAGGTTGGAAATTTTACCAAATTCTTAGCTTTAACTTTTATTTAGAATGATCAATTGTACGTTCTAAGTATCGATTCACGTAGTGTTTAAAACAAACAAAAGTAATTAAGAAAAAGCGTAAAGATTGGTCTTAGGTTCACACGTAGGGTACATGTTAAAATTGGTTATATGTACATTGTGTAGGTCTTTTATTGTAGTGAAAGATATCACCTTTAACATACACAGTTTTTTTTATTTAAAATTAAGTCGTCTCTCGTGAGAGATAAACGCTATAACTGACAGACAGTGGTGCCAAAATGTCGAAACAATCGGTCACCAACTGTTAATCCAAATGTCTGGAATTCAACAATTCCTTCTATAGGTGTCAAATTAACAAACAAAATTTCCAAAAAGAAAAGTTGTATTTTAACAAATTTGTCAGAAACGACGTAGACTCCCACTCTTGTTTCACAAGAAATATTTCTCATCGACGTAGGAGATCAGGAACTTAATTGCTACGAGGTAGTTTGTTTTCAAAGGTTTGGAGGTTCTGCCATTTCTATAACTCTTATTTTTGTTAACAAGAATCTCTGGAAGACATAGTAAGAGTGCATAGCCTGTAGAAAAAGAAACCAAATGCGAAAGTCCCTAAAACTATTAATAGTTTGTTTGTTGGGTTTATTTTCCAAGAACAGCATTTCAATTATTTGTTTACATGTCCTTTTGAAGCAGATAAGTACTGCTTTAACCGGGCGAAGCAGTTGTGGAATTACTCTTATATTTGCTTAAAAGTTAGCAAGGGGCCTAAACCACTAACATTTTTTCGACTATGTTATGACGCGGCCCGGTGTCGATCCCACGACCTCTCGAAACCCGAAACCAACGTTCTGCCAATTGCGCTACCAGGTTCCTTCTTCTTCAAAGTAATCGGACCTGATTTATTTCTTTGCTAAACTGAAACATTTGTTGAGACAAGATGAATGTATAAAAGCATTACCTCTGGATATTAGATTACATGTCAACATGTCAACGGCCCTCCAAAGAACTGTGTTGTCTTTCAGTTAAAGCAATAAAAGCATTGGATGAGTTTTGGATATTTCCAATATACGTCATTTGTATACGTCAGACATTAACGGGACACTAATGTACATTAGTGGCGTAATATTTTAAATAGATATAACGTGAAGATCGAGTGTTTATATATCTCATGTATGACATACGCTTAATGAACAAGGCCTCGAAACAGACCACGGACTTTGCTTGAGTAGGAATCACTTATTCTTTTTGCTCGTAGTGTAATTGGCGCAAAACAACGCTTATGCATATATACCATTATCATACCGCAATGTTGTTATTTTTTTATTATTATTATTGTTATTAATATTGTTGTTATATTATTATTATTATTATTATTATTATTATTATTATTATTATTATTATTATTATTATTATTATTATTATCATTATTATCATTATTATTATGTACTTGCCTTTAAATGTAGTAGAAACCAATGTAAAAGACCCTAAATGCTTTTAAACTTGTATTTTCATATTAGTATTATGTATAAAGGAACGTTATAATATGTTTTACAAAAGTTACCTTACAAACACATAAGTCTAATATGTTCCGTTAATGGAAATATACACTTAAATCAAAGTTTAGCATTTTAAATTATTTTTGTCCTTTATTTCATTTGGATGTAAAACGGTTAGTCTTTCATGAATTTTGTATATAATGATCTTGCACATAATATGGAATATTTTTATTTAAGTATTAAAAATACTACTATATATATCTGTTCTTTTAATTATTTTAAAGCTTTAAGTTTAATCATTAGTTCTTTAAACTATATGTATAAGCATTTTCAATAACTGTTTTGTTTTCAAACAAATATTACGAATCGTTATTGCATAGAAGGTCACAAGTTACACAGAATACTTACATCTACCTTTGTCGCTATGACTTCAGAATTACATCTTGACTGCATATTAACTAAAATACACTGGTTTATGATGCATAAATAATGTTCCTTCCGTGTAACATAAACTGGTTGGCTGTTTTTTTCGTCGTACATTCATTTACACACCTCCGCATCGTTCATCGTTAATTCAAAATGTTTAAATCGTAACATTATTGCTAGTGAAATGACACCACTGTTTTATTGATTGACCTTCCCAATGCTATAACGGTTGTCTTTCTCTGTTCGTGTAATGTCTCGTTCCCCACTTTCTGTTGCCATTTCTATCCAACTAAGATTAAATTTCGTGTTTGAACCTCTCCGTCTAGCGACCCCTAGTACTAATTCAAATATAAAATATGTTAAAATTCCCACAATAATGTCCAATTTCCAATGATTATATGGTAATTTATTACATATGTGATTGTCTTTCCAGACTTCTTTACTAACAATGGGTGTCATATTATGTTGCCCTTTTGACTTCATTGTCTGCATGTCTTGTCAATTTTCTACACGTAAAAAACATAAACACATTTAAGTGAATAACGTTAACACGTATGAATCAAACTTGTACTAGTTTCTTGTTAATATTTGAAGAATGGAAAATTATAAATATAATTCATATACATGAAAAAATATAAATGCCAAAAATGATACGTATTTATGAACTTAAATAAATATATAAAACATAAACACGAGAGTAAAAGTAATAAACTGTGTCAGACTAAGTTTCAAAAGCAACGAGAATACTACTAGATTAAATATGTTTATTTAATTGAAACTTTTTTCATTCATCTTTTATCGCAACACATTTTCCCGATGCTGACATGAAAGAGCCCATATTTTCGCACATAGTAACTGCACAACGTACTTGTTTATTCTTTTCATTTTAGCGTCATCTGAAAGTAATCATACAGCTTAAAAACGATTCAACACATTAGATACGCGATAGATGAATATTGATATTGAGTTGATTAATAAAATGGTCGCACCAAAGTTTAAATAAGAATTAAGTACACTGTTTATAATTTAAATTTTACACATATATTCATACATACAAGTATTTGTACTTGAGAATGTTTTACAGAATAATACCACCCGTACAGACTCTTAAGCTCAGTTATAGCATGCCAGACATACCATTTTCACCCTACATCGAATTAATGACATTAATGATTCACATCAATAAGAGTCATATCATTACCATTATTTGAGTAATTTTAGCCGCTTAATAACTATTCAACTCATTATTGTATTTAACTAACTATAAAATTAGGATGATAGTACAAACTACTGACAAGCATTTTGAATGCATAACAGTGGAACACTCATTAGAAAATTTCCAGACATTTGAATTAAAGTAATAACCTATAACCAGAATCTTTTGACATTCCTGTCCGAGCAAACAATTATTTTGACTTAATTAAAAATTTAATCGACACCGTTACCGACTGTAAAAGAGAACGTTTTAACAAAATCGGTTCCAGGTTTGAATTTGCACTAAGCGCCAGCAAAAGATTTAAAATGCAATATTGCTTTAACGATTAATATATTATAGTTCAGTTTTAAATCTCAAAATGGATATCAATCTCGACGACACTGTTTAAATTGCACTGTAAACAATGCATTTAATTTCTGCATAGAACAAACATTTCAAGATAAAAAAATGAATGGATACATGCGTTTCAATTAAACTAAAATGCCAAAAGCCTTCGGCGACATTAAGTTACGTTTTACGACCACTTAGAAACGCTGCGTCCGTCAGATGTTGCAAACAATGCAGATAAAAATGTATAATAATGGAAAATGATGATTAAATGTTAATTGAAGAAATGAATGAGATGTGGATATAGATTGTAGTCTTATATGTAAGAAATGGACATTTGGCTTCATATCTCGGGAATCTGAACAATACATTGGACAGTAAAAAAGACGGAAGATACATTCGTGCATCGGTACATAAAAGTGGCATGTTTGCATTTATCTTCTAACTACAATTCTTTCTTTGTAACGCAAAGTGAGATTATCATATGTCTTATTTACTCCACCAATGACTACTATTGATACAAACCTAAGAACTACGATATAGCACCCGGGCTTGATAATGCTTCGATCTGGTTGGTATTGTAAAACGTATTTCTGGCGAGCCATTAAGTAATTAACGCCGTATTGCTCAATTGTAATGTGTGAATTTTTCAATTAATCAAGTATACATATTCACAACAAACTGAATCCTTTTGAGGTGATTAACAGTGTTGAAACACAAAAGGGATAAAAGGGGATTAAACGAGTAGTGTAAGAAACATGCTGATTGATTGCCTAACAAGAAAGTTTTGTTATACAGATAAATATTACATAATTTCATGCACAACTACATGTATATTGAAACATATTGCATTTTAGCTTATAAATCGAATTTTGAAACGCGGCGAAAGTTAAGTACACTTTCGTATTGGTTTCTCTTTAGATTGAACGTGAATTGATTATCTGTCAACCCATTCATGCAAAAAGGCGTTTATTTATCTTTGTTCTTTGCAGACACCTCAGTTGGGGTTGGCGTGGTAAAATAAACATTTCTATACTGTCATCATTTAATAACATTAACCGATGAATCACATTGTTCGTTTGTTTAATTAAAACGTGCAGCAAAATGGATATGTGCTGATGTTGGATATACAGGCCGTTCTTTCTCCTATTTCGATCTGGGCAATAAAGGGAGCTATACTGCTGTCATTTAAGACAGTGTGTGTATCAGCCCATAGGTAAACACATGACTCTCTGAGGACGCCAAGTCTACTTTTAAAAGATGACCTGTTTTTTTTTACCTAATTTACTACGTGAATAGACGATCACTTATCACTTGGAACGATAGAATACAGATTTCAACAATTTCCATTCATGATTAGAAAAAAGTAGTTGTAAAATGTGTATATTTAGCAAACAATAATTATTTCTGTGCCGTTAAGCATGCAAAACGCGTTGTAGTATTTAGAAATTAATACATCTAGTGAACGTTATTTTATTTTCTGGCAGAAGCTTATCCAATCTTCATGATCATTCAACATCTCATTAAAAAAAACATTTCTTATCGCTTGACTAATTGTTAAACCTTTTGATGTTGAACTGCTGTTCAACACTTTAGCAGAAAAACTCAACGTTCCTAAAGTGAAAACAATAGACAATGCTCTCCGGGGTCTTCATATATTTGCTTGAACAATCGGTTACGCATAACCAGGTTGATACTGTCGTCTGAGTTATACGTTTTGCCTCTGTAAACAAAAGGCATTGTTAAAAGGCTGAAATCAGAAAAACAAGATAAGACAACTAAATATTTGAATAGTGTGTATTGTTTAAAACTGACAATTCGATATAAATCTGATTGGCAGCAGTTCTCTCGTATTTTACTAAATAAAAGTTGTAGTAATATTATATATTAAAAGCTCAAACAATTTTAACATCTCCCTTTCAAGACATGCAACTGCAAACAGGTCAAGCAATCAAAGGTCCAATAGTCTTAAAGGCTGAACGATGTAAATCATTATAAATGTTGTTTTCCTCATTATTGATGAACGGTTTTGCTAAGTTTGATAAATGGATATGTTAATTTTCGTTTTAACTTTATATTATAATAAGCACTTTTTATCACGGATATTTACAGCCAATGTTCCAATCTTTGAAAGGGATTAAATAATGTTTAATTTTATATAAGCGAATTTGTTCCGTTTTACACTTAATTAAAATCTGGTCATGTAGATACCAGATATACTAAGTTTTAATAGTTCTTTAAATCTAATTCTTCTTTTTGTGTAAAATCTCGCATTGAGAATAGAGTATATTTAAAATTTCATTTTCAATGGACATACATACCATGGCAAGGGTGGTGTAAATATTACTATAATGCTTAATTAAAATGCCTTTCTTCAAAGGTGCGTTTAATGAGCCTCCTGTAGTGGATTGTTAGTCCCAATGATCAACTCACCAAAGATTTCGGGTTTCGGGCAAGAAATACAAAAAAATAAATAAGGTATATTCTATTGCTTTCCACAGGCTTTATACCAGCTCTTAAAATACATTAAAACACAATTCCCTCTATTATGACGTTTTTGTCGACCCATAACTATCAAAGTTGATCACAAAAGTTTGAATTTGAAAGGAAAATATTGTTGTTAAGCCTAAATCTTGTGATGTGTTAAGACATTCTCCTCGTATCATTTCCCGTAGTTACAGAGCTGTATGTGATTCATATAGAAATCCCTTTTGCTATGCATTTGTACACGCATATAGTTATCTTTTGATATGGCTTTATTCAGTATTATGGACATACTTTTATCATTTTATTTTGATGCAGAAATATCAGAAAAATATAAAAAATCAAATAACGTATCGTATGGTGTATGTCTACCTTCAACTATTCAATATCAGAAACAATCATTATGGGTACTTTCATTTGTACTATCGTACTTCTTAGTTACTTGTTAAATCATTATTGTTTTGATCTTTTTGATGTCATTGTCTGAACTTTTATCACATTTAAAAATGATTACGCGATGTATTGAAGCAACCCTCACTGTTAAATCAATTAAATTATTCTAATATTTCACATATAATAATTATATTAATATTATTATAATTGTGTAGTAATGTTTAGTGTAATAATAGTAATGTTATACATAATAATAATAATGTTTAACAGTAATAATAATAATAATAATAATAATAATAATAATAATAATAATAATAATAATAATAATAATAATAATAATAAATATAATAATAATAATAATAATAAACAAATGTGTATTGTAAGAATTCATTTGCCCAAAAGGTAATTCTTATGTAACTTAAAGTTACAGTTGAGGTTAAGTCTCCTAATTTGTTGACTTAAAATGTCATAAGCTTATTATATCAGAACAGCCTTAAATATAGCTTTGGGCTGAATTTTGGTAACCTCTAAATTCGGGCAACTGATTCTTTTCGATAACGGTTACGTACATGCATTATATAAATACATCTATAGGCTAACGTTCGTGCATGAGGGCAGTAATGCCGGCATTTTTTCAGCCTATGATGATCTTTTCCACATCTTTAAACGTGATACTTAGATGTACTGGCAATACAGCATCAAACAAGGATGTCTTTTTAAATTCCTCATGCAAATTTGATTTCCCGAAAGGCCCATAGTAACATTATTGATATATAGGGCAATAAAAGAATCCTTCAATTCTCTTGGTGTAAAGCGGAGTAAAGTTAAAACAGCAGGCGACTACTTAAATATAATTTGAATAGTTTGAAGGCATGCCTAATGGAGATTGATCTTTTCGAAAATCTCCGATTAACGAGCCCGGGGGTAGAGGGCCTCGGAGTCTTTGTATGCAATAAACTAGACAAAGTGAAATGAAGATATTTATGACTTAATTGATATTCCACATTAGTAAGCAATAGTTAGTTCTCGTCTCCACCGACAATTTATTTGTAGACACTAATAACGTGTTCTTTTTCAGTTATGTTTTCCCGAAATCGATGGCGTGTTGCGCCTTATTTGTTCATTTTAGCGGTGGCACTTTACAAAGTTTGGTAGACTGCAATCAGAAAAGTCATTGTTATAAATAAAGTTTAAGAACTACGTTATTGAGATTTTGGCATTGAGCAGCTTGGGACGAGTTTTGTTTCGGAAGCGCATTTGGCGGAATGTCCATCGAAATTTGCAACTTTATATTTGTTCTAAATTTTGTCATAAGTTACTAGTAATTACTTGTAAATATTAATAGATATTAATTTGAAGCAGATTAAATTATCAGTGTTAAATTACACGCCATATTATGCATAAATCACATCTACCTTGTGCTGACATTATTTAAGCCTTTTGAAGCATACAAATAATCTATTTAAGAATAACAGTTAAGTCTTATTGAACATGTAGTTTCAGAATATTTAAGCTTAAATTTTTCCGATTAGTTGGGCATACAGTTTCAGACTTTTTGAGAATACAATTTAAGCTCAAGTTATCACGCAGATTCAGGCTATTTGAACATATACTTTCAGCCTAGTTGGGCATACAGTTTCAGACTATTTGAGCATACTGTTTTAGCCTTGTTAAACATGCAGTTTTAGACTATTTGAGCATATAATTCAGACAAGTTAAACATGCAGTTTCAGACTATTTGAGCATATAATTCAGACAAGTTAAACATGCAGTTTCAGACTATTTGAAAATAAGTTTCAACCTAGTAAGACATGCAGTTTTAGACTCTTTGAGTATACCATTCGGCCTAGTTAAACATGCAGTTTCATACTTTTTTGAGCATACAGTCCCAATCTAGATTAACATGCAGTTTCTGACTACTTGAGCATACAGTTTCAGCCTAGTTGGGCGTGCAGTTTCAGTCAAGTAAGGCATATCGTTTCAGCCTAGTTTGACAACAGTTTCATATAACTGAAATCTGACTATGAGAGTATTGTAATTTGTAATACTGAGAATTCGAAGTAGCTATTAAATTCAAGGTTAAATGGTTGTCGTCCGTTGAAATCTTGTGAACGTGTATCAGTTTTCTAAGTAGGGCGTGTGACCATTGATTTGTGACTGTCAACACTCCATTAGTCAACCAGTAAGACGCATTGGCTTTTAATGCCAATGTCCAGCTCGACTTAATGTAATAAAGCCGAAGAAACTAAAATATTTAGGGCTCCAGCCGCAGTGGCTAACATTTGAAATTGTGACACACCGAAGAAGTAAGGATGGTACCTAGACTATCCGACTTATTATTTACTCCCGATTTCTTTCGATGTTTTTAACATACCACTTGTGATAGGTTCTTCTTACAATTTACACGTAATTTTATCAAACACAGACAATGCATTAGTGGAATGTAACAAAAGCATGAGATCTTCAAAATTCAATGTATGTATATAAATACCAAACTCAAAATCATATAAACCAAGAATATTATATAAAGATACACAAAAACTCGTAATTTTGACTAGTGGATGCATTTTGGGCGCCCGCGACTTGTAAATCCGCTAATTGCTTTGCCACTCACCGCGTGAGTTCGAGTACAGTTCGTTGGAAGGGATTAACTGTTGAAAAGTCTTCGAGTTGACCTGCGGTGCGCCGGTGGTTGTACCTAGCCATTTGTTTAGCAATTGCTCCATCAAAATAGCTGTACGTTGCAATAATGATCAAAATTAAAAACAAAGCAACTAGGTAATCGGAATAGAAAATTTATTTTCCACAATTGGGACAACAAATTTTTCCTTATTGAAAATAAAACATACCAAAGTGTGTATTTTTTTTTTATTGTTATTGATTGTAAAAGAAACGGTGACCTCAGTTCTAAAAATTAAGTTTTTCCAGTGGGAAGCATATATTTATCTTTTGCATTCGCTTTAGTAATCCGTCCTCCTTTTTAGACATCGCAGAAATGATAAAAAAATAAATTAACAATAATAATAATTTATTTACATTTATTTTGTTTGTATATTTACATTTTACATAATATTGCCGCTGTCAGTACTCTCATAGTTGTTAACATGTCTCATCAGACTTGTGTATACATGAACGCTTACACACATCTTTACTAGCAGTGTGACGGAGTTCGAGTTCGGCTTGCAACTGCATTGAGAGTGTTATACGATCCCGATCGCTGAAAGTTCATGCGATACCCTTGCCATCGTATTACGGTTTGTGGGAGAGACGGAATGCGATCACAGCTTATTATACAAGTATCAGTAACCGTCATGTAAAGTTTGTACAGAAGCATTATGAAGACACTAACACCTTCATAAACTACACTTGATCCGCAGAAAACTGGTTTTTTGATTGACACAATTTAGATTCGAACCTCCAGAAATCAAACTCTCTAACCAAGACATTGACATCCCTAAGTTCACAATCAGTTATGTGTCTGACAATATTTATGTGAGCAATTTTGGGGTTTAATTTCAACCGGAAGAGATATATAACCGACGCGTGTAATGATACAAAAATTCACTGTTTTTGGCCTTTATCTCACTGAATAGCTTCTACAGAGACATCGTATACTCTGTATCTATAAATGTTGTGCTGAACCTACGAATCTAATAACCACGATATGGGCTCAGAGCTAATTAATGCATGCGGCTATGTTGAATTATATTTTGTCATGACATTTAGACCTAACCTCTCCGGCAACAAACCGTGGTATATTTTTAGATCATACTAACTTTCATCATATCGCGCTCATTTGTAATCCGTAATGTTATATACAATAAATATCATACAGTCCACATATTGTTTGCTAGTTTATGTGGGCTTTTTAGATTTTTAAATATTTTAAAAATTTTAATACAATAGACACACAGTGAGCATATCACACGTTCAACAATTATAATAAACCTTGTAAACAATTAAAAGAATATCAGAGATAGCGTTAGCAAAAATTGTTGGTTCTAACCTCATGATCTTTTGTTTTATTATGTTTGTGTTATTGTCGAATCTTTATAATAACTTCATAAGTAAAGTCGTAAAATTTTTCCTAATGTGTAATTAAGAAGACATAAACATTATGACATATATTCATAAATTATGTTTTAAAACATTACCAACATAATTTTACAGATTTAAATTTATTGCATGCTTAAAAGATCAATGTCAATATTCTAAAAACAGCATTCTACATATCATGCTAAAGCCTTCTGTTTAACTGCACTATAACTGACAGGAATCATGAAACATATAAGAAAAAAAACGGGATGCGAATATTGAAATGACGATAAAATAAGAAACTACAATTTCGCACTAAATAGAATAAGACATGGTTTGAGTTGAATTAGCTTTCTAGCTGCGGCAGTTTATTAATGGAGAATTTATTCAAATATCTCACCCAGGGGAAAAGGCAATCCATTATCTGCAAAACTTTTATTATTGCATTTCGTTGGTGTGTGTTCATAACGTTAAACAGAACTGAGCTGTACGCATAGTAATACAGTTACCATGCTTGTCACCCCGCTAATAACGCAATTTAAATACAGTATTATATTATCTGAAAATCTCATAGCTGTGTTGTATAGTTTTTTTTAAATAACTTTTTGAAAAAAAGAAACACAAAAAAAACACACACACACACAAAAACAACAACAAACAAATGTATTTTCTTAAGTTAAGTTCGTACGTCAAAAACCCTATAAATGCCTGCCTAACGGCGTTTCATATTGCAAGATATACTGAAATGAAATTAGGGCACACTGTGATCATATGTCATAAATCTATACCATTCCTTCAATTTGGTTTAACAATTTAATAAAACAAAAATCTTCAATTCTTTCTTCCCAGGCCAATTCTATGTCAATCAGTCTTTACCATTTGGCACAATACACTTCTTTGCAGAGACAATCGGCGCCGTTCAACTATTACTTTTAATATTTAACAAAGCTAGCAAACGGAAATTGTGAACGCATAAGAAAGAACAAGGCCACGTCATATCAAAGACATCAATGTTACAATTTGTTATAACATTGTTTTTGGTTTCCTGGCATTTGAATTAACAACCGTTAACTTATTGGCACCGTTGTCTGTGCAATAAAACTTTGTATCTTTGAACGAATAAAAAGAGCAAGAGTTACCTAACGAAATCTTGGAAATCAGCAATAACTATGGCAGAAAATTTCATGAAAGGTGAGCATCGGATAATATCGGATAATTCGTCTTTCGTTGCTCTATTTTCACCTTTAGGATAAAGCTCAAGAATCAACAAATTCCAAATTAAACAAATGGCAGTCTATTAGAACATCCCAAACAATCTGCCATTAACCGGAAAATAATTCATTAAGCGCTTCGCATTTTAATGAATATAATGGTAGCCATAACAAGATGGAAAAGTATTTATGCATTGGTATCTCTATATGTCTTTATGTGGTAATTGTACATGTATTAGAACAATTACAATAAATCCACATGATAAAACCATGATAATAACTGTAATTAGGGCGATGCACCGAATTTTAGGCAGAAAGTTGTTAATACAATATAAACTATATTCACATTAATAGCCTATATTAATTTCTATTTAATACTTTCTGTACGTAAAAGGCCAAGAACAGTCGTCATAGTGATATCATGAAATTAAACATCTATAATAAACCAATCCCAAAGCAGCTACAGTAATGCTCATTGTCATATCTTTATTATAAAAATGAACACATTTCCTGATCCCCAAAACCAAAGCAGCTATATTGCTGTTCGTCCTCATGTCAATATCACGGAATGAACAAGTTACAGAACACAGCATCTGAAACAGCTGAAATACTGTCGTAATCTTATCATGAAATAAACATATGGCAGAAACAGCTTAAGTGCTGACTTCGTAATGAAATCATGAAGTTCAAACATGCAAGAAGCGGGACATCGAAGCTTTGCATTGTATTTTATGTTTGAACAAAATTTTAGCTGCTTTCAAAACAACCAACCAAGATGGAGGTTGTACATACTAAACTCATACTTTCCTTGGTTAGGAGAAACATCGCATTTTTTAAAACAGATAAACACGGGACTAGTCAGGTTTAATAAGGTAGGATTGTAAGATAGTCCAAGCAACTGTTTAAGAAAGGGTCTTTGAATTGAGCTTAATCTTTGAAAACATTGGACCGATTGCAATCGAGACTTTCTGGACACTTTTCTTAAATAAGAATCTATATGATATTAAAATTCATTCACATGTTTTGTAGACAACTCCGAACAGTAATTAAATGTTTATCATTATCTTTCATCATTATCTTAATTTCTGTACAGTTTACAAGGTTAACGAACGCACACAACTAAATGAAACGATCTGTATACTCCTACGAACGGTATGCATCTTTTATATAAAAACATCCCCATACAGGCACACAATAGGCACTTTGTCATATATTCTTATTTTAAGGAAATAAAAAACTATTTTAACAGAGAAGTGGTATGCGTCTCTCATTTTCATTCATTTTGGAACATGTTTCATCTGTACATAATATAACTTGACTTCAAATTAAGGGAGGTTAGGTTTACAACATTCATAAACTCTTTTTTGTTTAAGAGGAAACTTGCATGTTGGAAATCCGCTTCACACAACTTTGCTCAAGTTATTCCATGTAATATCGGTTTAACTGTTTTCTGTCAGTAGGAGATTTTTCAATCTTCGTTACACCGTGAAGGGTACCTGCAGTTTTTATATGGAGGAACTGCACATGTGAAACATTAAAGATGGTTGTGTGTGCAAATTTTTGGAAAGCGATTCGTTCACTTAAGTTGCTCCCTCTCTCCAAACACAGACTTTGATGAACTGGAAACATTGGGTGGCAGGTTGTAAAACCACATATTGCTGGGGTTACGAACGACATATATTATGTCAACGAATGCATCTTCGGATTAAGTAATCTGAACTTATTAGTTAACTTCGACAGTACCTGTTGTATATTTATTGTTATCGATTTTACACGGAGAGAACGATTGCTCGTTTAAACAAATTTATTTTCATGATAATCTGTACACATATATTAAAATGATAATCAATTGATTGTATACTTTGCTCAGTTCTTTACTCCCAATGCAAATGCTGACTGCTGGTTTTCTCACAAATGGAATATTTTATTATATTATTTTCACTATATGCATTTAAGCAATACCTTGCGAGGTATGAACCCTTCGTAATCCAGGATTTGGAGGACTGATTGATAAGTTGTGAATCTTATATATATATATATATATATGTATTTGACTTTTGGCGGACACAGTGCATTATTGTGCAGCATAATCTTTCTCGGTACCTCAGTTTTGCCAGGGATGTTAAAGAGCCTCAATTACACTTTTAATGAGGTCCTTTTCAGGATAATTTATAAAGACATATACTGAATGTATATCATCTGATCGAAGGTGAGTCCAGAAATGGCCTTTTAGTTTTTGTTAATAAATAAATATCCGATGTAGCGGGTTCAGGCGAATAAGGCGGATCTCCAATCAATTCAGACTTGTAAACAGTGGCATTGTCTTGTCAATACACATTTACTGAGCTTTCCGCGAAACTTGAATTTAGTTTGTTTGTTTATTGGGTTTATAGTCCCACCAACAGTATTTCAGTTATCTGGAGACGGTGTCCACTTGAAGCAGATATAGTGCTGCCTTCAGTGTGTATAGCATGCCGTAAACACCTGGCATGATACCACACCCACATTATCCTGACACCGGGCCAACCAGTGGTGGAACTACCCTTATATTTGCTTGAGCGTTAGCAAGGGAGCTATACCACTACCATTTTTAACGACTTTGGTATGTCGCGGCCCGGGATCGAACCCGGGGCCTCCCGTACCTGTAACCGACGCTTTGAATTTAGTATTCCCTCCGACTTTAAGAAGTGATGCATAAGACGTACAACTGATTGTTTGTCCCTTAAATAATGGACTAATAGAATACCACCGGCATCAGAGAAGACCGAGGCCTTAACCTTTCTAGCCAATGAAACTGCCTTTGCCTTCTTTGTCTGGGGTAAATCAGGGTTATTTCATTGGTTAGACTGTTGTTTGGACTATATGGTGATAGGATGGACCCACGTTTCAGCTATAGCCACAAGCCTCTTCAAATTTAACAGAAGGTTAGAAGCATGACCCTCTAAAATGTTCAGATTATCACACCACAACTTCCATTAGGCGTGCTTTTGAATTACTCTCAGGACATTTGGTATCCAACGAACTGAAAGCATTCTCACAGCATGATCTCGCAAAAGAATGAAATATACTCTCTTCTGTAAAATTCCAACTGTACTGAATATATATCTATATATATTTGTAAATCGTTTGTTAGCGATAACTTTATTATGGACTTAATTTTTCATTTCTGGAGTTGCAAAAGTGAAGACCTTCCAGGAAGGCCATCATTCTCAAGGTTCCGCCTGCCACGCAAAAAGTATTCTATCACCCACCATTGTACAGTAGCATACGAAGGGTCATCATTCACTAGTGTTGCTACAATAAATGTGCAGATATATTTACGTGCTAGACCTTTCTCATGCAAATATTGAACCACTGCTTTTTCATCGATTTTATCTATTTTGAAAAAGATCATCCAATCATTTGGTCAATTTTATTTATTTACAAAATATCAACCAAGTCGCGGATATTATTGATTATGTTTTTAATTATTTGAAGTACCGATTTAGATTATTTTAGGTTATTTGTTCGAAAATAGAGTCCAAATTATGCAATTATTTTATGCACTCGAAAAACTATGTCAATACTAGCTATTATTTCAATGTCCTACCAAGTGCAATTATTTATTCATGATACCAACCAATTATCTATGCTCTGTGGAAATCTAAAATACAGAATCGATTTTTAGCAAAGACTCTCGACCAGAACTACTAAGAGTTGAGGTTAAGGAGTTTTATTTGTAGACAGGAAGACACAAATCTATTGCCCAGAGAACAGTGTCAAAAAGATCTGGTAATAAGTTACCGCTTGTTATTTAAAATGTCTGGAGACCTGATAATATGTTCTTTTATAATTGTCACCATGAAAGCCTTAAAGATAAAATACTGGTTGCATTCTCTCGATGTTTCATTTAGCTCTAAGATTCAATTCTGACCAAAGTTTAGAATGACCGAAAGGTGTAAAAACGACCCTTTTTAATGTATTCGTCCAGAATAACTTTCTTCCTTTGAAACGTTCTTTTGCTTAAGCAAATGGATTCGTGAAAATGTGTACCAATATCGAAATTAGTTCAATATTAATACACTGCAGATAAGGACAAAAAGCAATGCGTTGCCTTTTTGTTAACAATTAATGAGTTAAAGTCAGCAGTAAAATTAATTTAAATCATCGTTTTTTGTCTAAAATAAAAGAGTGCAAACAACATGAATCACTTTCAAAAACGTATCACTTATTGTGTATACTTTTTTAATACATTTACGATGGCTTGTTAAAATACGTATTTATGTAAAGTATAGAAATATTCTCGATTCTTGATTAATAGTCACGAAAAAAGGGTATATAAGCCAGGGGTGAAAATAGGAGGCATACACATACTTGATGATGCTTTGTATTTCCTTTCAATGTGTCATCTAAAATATAGATACTCTCTGTTTTTAAGTGGTATAGGGCAGATTGACTGAAAAAATTGGCGAAGACTATTCCTATATTTGCCAACTTATTGAGACTGCTTATATGGCATTGATTTGTGTAAGAATATATATTTGGCAAAGTCCCAAGAGCATTGTAACATATACAAAGACTTAAAAGTCACCTGACAAAGGTATTCACATGCAAGCGAAATGTAAAAGTAAAGAAACAAATCTGTGATGAGTCATTTAACAAAAAGAGCAAACCAGACAGTTACCGCCTTGGAACGGTCAGTCGGCAATATGGGCCGACTAGGGCGCTTAAACCGAGTTTACAGAGCTCTAACCTCGCACTTCCTGATGGGTTTCTCAATTGCAGGCAATGATAAGAAAACCGAATCATTTGAATAAATGTCCAAGCGCTGACGTTTTGTTTTAGTTATGACGAAAGAAGTGACGTCTTGGAAAAATAATGTCCACATAGTGTGTAGAAGAAAGATAGGTATTATTTCGATTAGAAGAACTACAAAAATTGTTTATAGTAAAAGAAATTTACTTTTTGAATCAAGACAAACACACCATATATATATATATATATATATATATATATATATATATATATATATATATATATATATATATATATATATATATATAATACAAAAAATACGTTCTTACAAGGATGAATCCTTTCTCACCTCTTGTATATTGAAATTGTTTCACAGTTTTGATAAAAAAAACACTATTACACATCACAGTGAATATACAAGTCGGTTACATTGGCACTGACGATATCTATAGGCATAAATAATAAAAGCCATCATACTAAACTGATAAAGTAATATGGCGTTCATAGTTTCTCACAATTCTAATGAGAGACATTAATGAATAGCACCCCCCCACCTCCACTGAATAATCCTTAAATGCAAGTAGATCTTTTCATTTGTTTTACTCGGTTTTTATGCTTGTGCTCTTGGAGTGTACTCTGACTTTTCTACTTTTGTGGTACAAAGGCTAACAATTATCAACAAACACTTCCATTTCCATTTTTAAATAACATATTTCTATATGTATTTAAATGAATTTTAAGCTGATGATTATGCAAAAGAAAGAAATTTAACTGTTTGTAGTTGCAATATCTACCAAAGAACAGGCGATTAAGTAAAAAAATTCCAATTAAAAGGACCTACCTACTATTTGAAATACCTCGGATTATAACTAACAAGGGAGACAATTTCCATTTCATCAAGTTACCCCATAGTGTTCAATACAATTTTGCAAGAATTATTTCTTAAAACCATCAACAAAGTTTACTTTTGTTAAATGCATATATAATGTCATACGTTTTGATACAACCTTAACATGTGAAAGCTTTATTTGATTGGAAATAAAAAATGAAGGATTGTTTAACTAGCAGACAATGGGTCTGAATGACCAACCAATCAAGTACTTACTGTTTATCGATGTCTGGAACCCACCTATTTCTTCAATGGGCGTGAACGTTTTCAAACAAAATTCAATTCAAAATATTTGTTTACAGATTCAAAGACTCCAAATCATGTTACAACAAGATTTTTTTTAATGTTTACGGGTTTTTGTATTTTTAATTTATTATTATTTGTTAGCCACTAGACGGGTATATATGGACAAACAATTGCTAAATAATCTTTTGTGTAATGCGCCTACTTAATTGTTGGTAGATTTTGTTTTTTTTTTCCTTCTAAGAACTTTAGGTTTGATTGGTGTCAACTTTATTTGAACAACAGAACATACATTTGTTTTAAAAGTTTTTCTTATTATAAGCATACATTTTTTGACCGAAACCTATTTATAAATGAAATTAATTGAGAAATCGTATTTAACAATATACGTTATATACTCAAATTTCATCTTTCAAATAATCGTGAGATTCTCCTGTGTCCATCTAATATATATGGCAATATCGGAGAACTATTAAAAACCGTCAGCTTTCAAGAAATGAAAAAAAACCGCATTGTACTGAGCTTATTATATCGTTCTTTTTATGTAAATCTTAAAAAAGCATCTTAGTTACCGAATATGAAAACCTTAAAAACGTTTCAGGTGATTTGAGAGTAATGAATTATTCGTGAGGCGCATCAAAAATTAGAAAATATCTTATCGCCTCATATGCATGAAATTTGGAGTTCAATTTAAGAAAATCATCTTTCCAAAAGTAGCAGTTTAAGTAAGATGTATTCAAACGCTCACACTGGCATAAATGGATCCATTTGTCTGCGAAATCGTTAGTATTGTATCAACATGTCAGTTTGTGTGATCACTACATGCAAGAGATCAGATCTGTTTTAAATGGAATACGTGTAATAAGGCTAACTCGCTAAAAATGTTCTGTCGATTATTTTAATTGCTTTTTTTTTTAATTTATGTTCGTCAGGAAGGAAGACATTAATTATAAACTTATACCGTTTCGTATTTTCGGCGTAGCTGTTTTATCTCAATATAGTCCTGCTTACAAATGCAGATGGATGAATATTAAATTGAGTCGCATTGTAAAAAAAAATCATCATACAATTATCAAAACATGAAATGCATCACAGAACCAACGCTTTATATACACGGAGTTTCCAAAGGTCGACCTTTAACGCTGCAGCCACGCTGCAGGCCACTTTTTTCTGTAAGTATAATACACGGGATCAGGCAAGCACTGAATACGTAAGCGCTTGCTTCCAAAACTGTCCCACTAGTCGTAACACGTATGGTGTCTCTTTCTAGCTTGAATTGAGTTTAACCTTGCTGAGTTTATAAAATTAATAACAGCAGTAAAGTTTACTACAATTAGTTAAAATGGGGGTAATAAAGCATAATTTACAAGTAGCATTTAGTAATGAGTTTTTCAAAGAAAATTAGCTGGGTCTATCAAGCTGAGCAACTGGTGTTCCATTTTGATAGACAAGGTAGATGTTTTGACGCTTTATTGATAAATAATTCACATTGAGTATAGGCCTCAGAATTCTACTGATAAATTGTATTGGTGTGTATTAGGCGTGACAAGAAAATGAAATGATAATAATACAAGTAAACATTGATGCAAAGCATCAAGGATCGGCGTCGAATTATTGTTTAATATCGGCACATTTTGCCTAATCGTACACCATCGAAACAACAGCAAACCCTGTTGTTGTTAATAAAGAGATGAAAGATTCAATCTTAGTGTTGGCAGCATGACGTTTGTAAGTAATGCACTGTATTCATAGTTTTACCATAATACAGTTTTAAGATTTGTTTGCATTACTATTTATTTAAACGTAATAGCCAGATGTATCAATACGATTGGTGATGTAATAGCCTCCAGTTATAATAAGGAGGGTATTTGCGCGGGAAAAAATATAAGTCACCTTTACTAATTAGCTGCAGTATGTCAGCAATTGCTCTTGCCTATGACTTGTATTAGCTGAGTCTGATTCTTACCACAAAAGCAGCAAAAAACGCAACGTAAAACTAAAATGCATTCCAAAGTTTATGTTCGATTTCTATGTCTTAAAAGTATTAATGATAAATGCATATGTACAAAACACAGCACATGTAGTAAAACAAAGATATAAACTATGCAGAATACGTAAAAATTTAATGTTTACTATTTATGGTTGTAAGTAAAATATATTGACGGTAACTAGGTATTATCATAAAAAGCACAATCAACAGGAACATGTTCTGTTTACAAAACAAATAAGACGGTTTCCATCTACCATAAGATAATAGAGTAACAAGGGGCGTGTAATTCTGACCTTGGAAGAGTGTTGTAATCCAACAATTCCTTGGCAACGATACAACTAAACATAACTTATTACGAACTGATTCAACAAATTTCTACAAAAAACTACTTCAATTACTTACAATTAAAAAGACAATAATGGCCAAAAACTAGATTAAGAAGTAAATAATTCTTTCAGACTGAAATCCAGCTGTCCAGAATGAAACTGCAGAACAGAACATATCTTTAAACTTGTTCATAGTACTTCGTTGTGTCAAATGCAATTAAACATATCAGGCAGATACACACAACACATTAACAATTCCAAATGATCGGCGAGGATGTTACAACAGTTTTTTTAAACTGAAATAAAATTAGATTTATATATAATATTCACCACACTCAAATATTGACAGAAATGTCAATGCATAAGCGCCACACTTTACTTGATTAAAGATGGCGTCATGCATAATGCTTTTCTAGGAACGATCACATAGAGACGCCGAATTGGTAAAATAGTGTAGGAAACTTGTTTTTATTATATAAAGATCATGTTCTAGAGACAAATGGATAGGGAAAGTCCATTTGTCATATTGTTGTCAATCTTCTATTCCAAAGATCTGATTAGATTTGAGGCCTTCACAGTTATGTGGTATATACTGGTAAGAATACCTGCAACTTTGATTGCATGTCTTGATGTTTGTGGCATTTTCGTGTTTGTGTTGTAGATTATAAGTAACCGTAAATTTGCTTCATCGCCGAGACGAACAGGTACAAATAGAAAAAGAAGGTAGATTTCTTTATAAGTATTTGTTATCACTTTGAGTGTGTCTTTAAACGATTTATAGTTCTCATTTCTCTCATTTAACGTGTTTTTGTTATGCGTATCAATAAGTATTTTCGACGAATGCAGTAGTTTACTTTACCAACTTCTCTTTACAACGAATAGATAAATAAGAAAAATATTTAAATTTGAACTACATCTAGACAAAGGCAAACATGGTAAATGTAAAAGTTGGTATACACGGATTAGGAGCTCAGTAGACCAGAAACCGTGTATATCGAAGACAATGGGCAACATTTCTAAAAATCCGAACATTGACATCTTTAGTATTCTATTTTTACGCAAGCCTCAACGCCGATCTCATGGAATTAGAAAAGTCATAATCTTAAACGCAGATTTAGGAAAACTGTTTCTATTCAAGATCTGAACACACTTTATATTCGATCTGGTGTTCACGCCTTACTTTGTACAGTTACAAATCTACCTTTGAAATCACTAGTTATTTTGGACAATGAGGCAGATAAAATATATTTACGTACTCATCCCTTATATGAGGTGGCTTCCATTATTCAAAAGTATACTGCCCATGCTTTAAGATCTCATATAGATAAACAGTCTCAATAATAACGACATTTCATGAAAATCAAATACATTAATAAAAGGATTGATTTTATCGACTTACCTAGTATCTTTTAGGACAAAAACATCATCAATAAAATCCCCACTTACTTCGAAAACAAAGAAAACCCATTGATTTGTTATAAGTACAAAGAAAACAACATTATAGGTCTTATTTTTAATTACAACAAAACAGTAGCAGACCTTAACCTAAATGAACCTTCTCAAGATTCTTGTAACTGTTCAACTTCAACTTTCTGTTATTTACCTTCTTGCCATATCGTTACTGGGGATTTAAACATCATCGATGACAATAAATTAAGAAAATTACTCGTTAAGGGTCCAAAATATCGCCTGCCAGATAAAATAGATTTTGACATTTGTTGCAAAGAAATTGCTGATGCAAATATTCTGTTTTCCGATCGCTGGTGTAAGAGAGAAAACACGGATACAGTAAAACTCAATACTTGGAAGAAAGCTATTTTTAAGATAATAAAAAATCGCGTGAAATTCTACCACTCCCATCATTCTAGTTTACCTAAAAACCTTTTTATCACAAAAAACATCTAAAACAGTCTTTCAGAATATTCACGATAAATTTGTACTTGTACCTGCAGACAAAGCTTCAAACAATATACTTTTTGTCTGACGACTATATTACAAAATGTACTGAGTGCTGAGTTATCCACCACCAGATCTTACTCTAGCACCAACCTTGACTTTCAGACAGTCATTGACAAACATTAACAGATATTGCATAATTTCAATATCAAAATAGAATCGAAGCAAGAAAAAAATTCCTCATTGTACTGGATTCTTAAGCTTCACAAAACACCTTACAAGTCACGATTCATAGCTAATGCCAGCTCTAGCACCACCACTCACATATCTAAACTACTTACGTCTTGCCTTACAGCCGTTCGCAATCACGTTTTTAAATATTGTGAAACATTTTTTGTCTATTAAAAATTCTTCAGAAGTCTTAGACAAGTTTCGTACTTTAAACTTTAATTGCTCTGCAGTTAATACTTACGATTTCTCTACGCTGTACACTTCTGTACCTCATGATTTAATTAAGACCAAATTGATTGCTCTTATTGAGAAAACATTTGCTCGAGAGCAACGTCTATATATTGCATGTCATGCAAGTAATGCATTTTTTACCTACACTTTCTTAGAAAAGTTTACTATGTGGACTTGCACGGATGTTTGTGAAGCTCTACGTTTTCTGTTAGACAATATTTACATAAAATGCGGTGACACTTTATTGAGACGATTAATTGGTACTCCTTTGGGAACCAACTGTGCACCATTGATTGCAGATTTGTTTTTGTACTGCTTTGAACGTGATTTAATGTAAACTTTATCCCCTTCTAACCAAAGCCACATTATAGAGGCTTTCAATTTAACGTCACGCTATCTTGACGATATTCTAACTATAGATAATCCTTTCTTTCCTCAAATGATCCATCTAATTTACCCCCCCCCCCCCCGAACTTACCCTTAATAAAGCAAATAACTGACATTTAAATGCAACATTTCTAGATATTGAGATCGCTATTTCCGATGACAACGTCTCTACTAAAATCTATGACAAGAGAGATGATTTCAACTTTAGTATTGTGAATTATCCACACCTTGATGGTGATTCACCTCGTGCTACCTCCTATGGTATTGACATGTCACAACTTACGAGTTTGTACTAAAGTAGAAGAGTTCAATACTAAAATCGGTTTATTTCTTCTAAACTTTTACATCAAGGCTTTCGTTTTCATAAAATAAGAAAGGCGTTTTCAAAATTCTCTAACCGCAATGGTTTTATTGCGTCTAAGTATAATAGCAGTATGAAAACACTTATGCAGAAAGGCATAACCCATCCTGCGTTTTATGGAAATGTTTTATACAAGTTAAAGAAAATCAAGGGTCTCAATAACTTTACTGACCACTTTACAAAACTTATCAGAAAATGTATTGAAAACGGTTACACCCCGGGAATCCTTCGATGTTTTGCATTGCTTTCAATTGACCCTTTTACCGCCAAGAACTTGCATTGCTTTTAAATTACACGATGACCGGACAGGTCGTTGAGACTATATGAAAACAGTGACTTAAAGCCATAATTGGACAGTCACTGTTTGATTTCTTGTCTCTTCATCTCTCTAAGTCGTGCCCTATATAGGTGGGACAACTTGAGCAGTCTCCATACCCTTTACGTGAGATTGCACAGTAGGTATAACATCGGGATATATGGTACCTTTATTACATATAATATGCCAACTGCGGATAAATCCTAGGCTTTATGATATACTTTTCAAAACGTATTAATTCTAAACAATACTAAGTTTTATTTTGTTGATTTGTTTTTTCCTAAAATTCTATGATTTCTTTGGTATTTTTTACATTTCAGTTTTGACACTTTGGGCATATGACGTCATGGCATTGTATGGCGTCATTATATTGTTCTTATAATATATCAGCGCTTGTACTGCTTTATTTTGTTTGAAACTACTCTCTCATTTGGAATTTTTAGGTTGCCAAGGCTTTTAACATAAGTTCATTATATATGTTTTAACTCCAGATGCAGGTGCTTACAGTTAGTTGTTTCACTTTGACGGGATATTTTTATTTACACTGTTTGTTTGATAGAAAAACCTTCAGAAAGTGCCAGGTTAGAGCGCTCCACAAACCAGGTTTAAGCACCCTAGTTGGCCCTTTTGCCGACTGACCTTTCCAAGGCGGAAACTAATGGTTTTTCTTTTTCTGTTTGTCTCGTCTCTGTGTTTTTGCCACATTTACACTTACCTTGTTTGCCTTTGTCTACAGGTAGATAAAATTTAAATATCTGTGGAAATTTTGAAAGGACCTTTTCTTATTTATCTATCTACTTGTGCAGCAGGAATACTGACACCATTCTCCTGCAACTCTACCTTATCTTCCAGAGCAATTCTGGAGTCATGTTTCCTCACGTTGTACGCTATCACAGCGACTACCGGAAAACTATATGTTTCATGTGACGGTCGTTATCATTGCCAACCTGAGTATAGTAACGATATGAGCAAACGTAGGCTGAATTAACGACATCAACGTATTGTCGGTGTAGCTGTGGTTATTGTAGTGTTTAAGAAACTATTCAGTAGAATTATTCGAGAGTAAAATAAACCTATACTTCATACTGATATATTCATGTTTATCCTGTGTTATCATAAAAATGGCAGTGATCTAGAATGTATTTTTTTTCAAAGCAGTTAACTATTAAGTTTATATACGTAACGCTTGCTCTTTCTTCCTCATACTTACCTATATTCATTTAAACAAAACCCTGGATATACAACACTTAAATATAGGTATTAGACAAAGCTTTCCGTTTCATAACGCAGGCATGTAATTTAGTTATATATGTCATACAAACCAACATCTGACGGAGTCACAGAATTTGCATATTGAATTAGTATCATCTACGATATTTTATATTAAGCGTAAACCAAATAACACAATTACACAAACACGTTTACATTGTTTACGTTTTCATGTATGCTTTTGCACCAGTAGTGTTCAATATGTAATGCTTAAAAGGCATGCATTAAGAACTTCAAAAGACGTTTCTTCTTCAAATGCTTCTATAAAAACGTCCATTTTTAGTATAGGATATCCCCTTGAACTTGTGGATATTTTTTAAATAAAGAGGTCTCCACTGAAGCAATTGTTTGACTGGCAGACAATGTATCAGAAGGTCGAACTAATCAGTCACCACTTGTTAATACAAATGTCTGGAACCCAGACTATTTGTGTCAAATTAGCGTAAAAGGTTCAAATGCTCAAAATTATTGTTTTTATTACACTATCATGTTATAGTAGATGCTTTTCAACTTGGGAACATTGGAACTTCATGCCGTAGCGTTGATCATCAGAAAGATCATGTTTATTCAACAATTGCACGGCTTTTAATATTTTTGTTAGCATGAGAACTGCTATATATGAGGACAACAATCATTTACACGTAGTCGGTATTGTTTTAAGCTTATTCAATTAAGCATAAAATAACATAATCGATTTATAAATACAAATAAATGCAATTTTTAAATAATAAAAAAAAAGAGTCATACTTTTAAATAGAGGATCGAAAGTAAATGTTCAATTTTCAACTTAAAAAAGGGAATACGTGGAACTTTCCGAGTCAGTTTAGTTCAACCATTTAGTAAAACGGTCGCTAGTGACTCTAAGAATCGCATGTATACCTGTCCCAGAATATGAAAATTTATGAACATTCTACGTCAACATGTCTTTATGGATAGTTTTTCTTTATATTTTGAGTATGAAGCCATAAAATTAAAGTAATATCACAATTGGTAACCTTGATAAAGCAGTTTTATATATGGATTTCTGTCATATGAGAAATGGCCATCCATGTCTCAGACGATATATTCGAGAGTACAATAGAATAATAAAATCTTCCGAAGACGGAATATACATTCGTCTTTGAGTACAGTAAATAGACTGTCTCGCATTTATTTCACTACTATACTTCTCTGCACTCTAAGTGCCGTTGTGTCAAATATTCTCTATCAACAGCTACCATGATGACCATGATGACTTAGTACACCTTATAACTACAATATAACACAATATAACACCCACCGCGCTTAATTGCGCATTTATTTATTCAAGTTGACATAGCAAGCGCCTCCGCAAACCGTTACTTATATACGCCATATTGATCAATTGTGATGCGTGAATACTCCAATAAATAACGTACACACTCACAAAACAATGACTGTGTAAAATGCATATCGCTTTAGTGATTGATAGTAGAAAGTCAAAGGGTGTATACACTACTGTAAGGCCCATGTAAGGCTATATGATGTTTCATTAGAAAGTAATTTTATACAGATATGTATATCCTGAGAAGGTTCGTTTTATCCACAACAATATTGATTCGAAAACATATTTAATTTAAGCTCATAAATCGACTTTTGAAACGGAAAACTGTTAAGAAAGAAGCTCGTATACTGGTTTCCCTTTGGATTGAATTAGAATCGAATATTGCTCATGCTTCCAAATGCGTTTATTTATCACCGACTTGGGAGATATCTCGGTTGGGGGTTGGTGTGTATGTGTGTGTGTGTGGTGGCGGTGGGGGTGAACCTCTCGCACTGTCATTATTTTAAGAAAATAACTGATATCTCACGCATTAAATTAAATTGAAACGTGAAAGCAAACTGATATGGGTAAATGTTTGATATGCAGACAGTCCCTTCTTCGCTTTCGACCAGAGTAATAAAAAGAGCTAAACGCTGTTGTGACAAAATGGCCAAGAGGTGACTCACTAAGGCAGAATATAAAACCCAAAAGACAATTTAAAATTATATTATACTTTATATACAAAATATACATACAAGATAAATGAAAATTTTAATTTAATACAATAGAAAAACAAAACCCCGCCGGCTTATATTAAGTCTGATAACTGTCCGCTGGTCTTAACTGTGCACTGTATCTATACTTCCTACACAACAAACAACACTTCTCTGATACACAATCCTTAGTATATGTGCTACGACATAGCTGCTCGTGCAGCTCACTCCTGCGACGAAACTGTCCAAGAATGTATCTGCTCCTGCAGCTCACTCCTGCGACGAAACTGTCCAATATGGTATCTGCTCGTGCAGCTCACTCCTGCGACGAAGCTGTCCAATATGGTATCTCCCTTTGCCGTTCCCCACACAAGAGTCTACCCCGTCGTACATGTAACGAGTGCGTGGTACAAGTCGACCTTGTATCGCTGTCCACCTATGGGCCTCTGCTTGACTACGTCTAAGTACGGCTCTTTACTGGCCTAAATACGGCTACAAATGACAAATGACGTCAATTTACTTCTCAAAATCAAATATTTAGTGTGTTTCTAATAACATACAACACCTTTTCCATATAACACGTGTTCCTACATAACAGTTATACAATATCCCATGTGTTTCTTCATATCACTTAGACCATATCGATCATTTTGCATCATCTTAGTGCCTCTATCACATAGTAAACCAATGGTAAAATACCATCGTACTTGAACCATATGTCTGCTCTATGGTTTTACATAAGTGCCTTTAAACAGTGCATTTAAACAGTGCATAAGTCTCCCTCAACTATAAAACCAAACCTATTGTCAAACCTTCAACTTTACGTTTACCACGTTTACCATTCTAGTGAAGTATCGAAATATTTATCCCATTTAGATTTAACCGAAAATAAATATGGCTTCCAAATTTTAATACATACATAGTCCTAACATTATCATATAAACTTAGACTTAGAACCCTCGGCCTACGAAACATTAAAATGCTTTCAAAAATTGCCGATATTACTGATGATCGTACACTTGTTTCCTTAAAAAACAAACAAACAATTTAACGATCTACTATATAAAATTACGCTGGCGATAATTAGATGTAAAAATTGCCTATATTAAATGACTGTACACTTGTTTTCTTTAACAATACAACAATCTTACTAAATAATTTAATTAACAATAATTTAACAACAATTCTGTAAAACGAAAAGCTGCTTAAAACAAAAATGCGAAAAATAAAAAGTACTTACACATATTCCGTAGTGTTATGGTACAGCATCATCAACGTCCCCTATCTACGCATCTCGATAACTGACACCAACACTTGGAGCGTACAGGTATTTATACTAATAGACAGCCCCGTAGCCTGACTTAATTCAAGAAACCCGAGAATTTGTAACCCGTGATTCCTCAGACTTCTCGTGAAAAACCAATTGCATACACCTTTAGTACGCCTCACCTTTTTAAGATAAAAAAGGCCTAACGTAAATAAACTATGGGTTAACCTTTCAAGACCCTTTCAAAATGAATAAAAAAACACTCTTTTCATGTAATTATAAAAAACAACATAATTAGAACCTCTAAAAACCCTTTACACAGCAAAAGGCAACAAAATAACCCTAAAGTTATCCCTATTTTACTAAAACCAAACTCTACAGTATCGCTCTGGCCTACGTGACATTAGCCTCGTACACAAAATCACTATATAAAATAAGGCCACGACTATGTTATTTTGTGACAGCTGTAGTTCAAGACATCGTGCATTAGCCCATTTGTAGAATGACTCTCCGCTGACGCCAAAGGTACTCTTATAATCTGGTCTGTCCTTTTCGTCTTATTTGCCACTTGAATAGACGATCAATTATCAATATTGGAACGATCTATTACAGCTTTAAAGAAATTTAAAGAACTCAGACGTACAAATTTTGTTAAATTTTGCAAAACATAATTGTTACTCGATGGGGTGAGTTCAAGATCAGGTTAAAATGCCGATGACCTAAGCATAGTTTATTAAAACATTAATTTTTACACCATATCGCAATGTAGGTCGAAAGAAAGGTATTATACTCGTCCTGAACTACAGAAAAATTAAAATAATAATCATTATTAACAGTCGCGTAATTAACAGTCGTAATATTACAGTCGTCATCTCAGTGCCTGGTTTAAGTAAAATTGCCGAACCAATGAGCAGAATATGACTGTCGTCACCCACCTTGCCTATAGACACAAGACATGTGCCAACCATTTTTAACTTAATTTGCTTATGAATATCCTAATGCTTAATATAAGTAACTGGCTATTGTTATTGTTATAAAAAGTATATTTTTAACAATAATGACAAATGTTTAACAACATTCGACTAAACTATATATAAACTATAAATAACTTGAATTAACCATTTTCCAGCAAGAGTAGTTACCGACTATAATAATAACTAAAGCATTTGCCATAATTTGTGTTAGTTATCCATTAAGCACATAAGTTAGACATGCCACTTAAAGGAATATAGAACTTAAAACAAAAACACAAGCAAAGATCTACTTATAGAGACTATGTGCCTCGTGCCTTTACCCACACTATCTCTTCAACATTCGCACGTGCTGTCGTATTGTGTGGCGTGCTGCGATGCCCATGTAATAAATTGCAATAGTTAGATTTTAGTTTAAAGAAAAAGAGCATTATAAACCGTTCTTACTAAGTCATGTCACTTTCAACTTGTCCAATAAGAGCATGACATACTACTCTTTGGGTAATTAACAATTATCATTAAATAACTATACATTTATTAGTCCTATCAAAAGCATCATCCACGTTAAATAACACGACGGTCTGCTTAAAAACAGTGTCAATATCAATATCAATTTTTCGGCCCGAAATTATATATAATTGAATAAGACAAAAAACCTGTTCTGTTATGCCAGCATAACAATTGAAGTGTACAGAAAATAGTCAGGCCAGTTTACTATTCAATAAGAAAATCTATTCTCTTATGCTGGCATAACAAATGAAAATGTAGAAAAAAAAGTTAGGCCAGCATACAATTGAATAAAAAAACTGTTCTGTTATGCTGGCATAACAATAGAAAGTGTACAAAAAATAGTCAGGTCAGTTTACTATGCAATAAGAAAATCTATTCTGTTATGCTGGCATAACAAATGAAAATGTAGAAAAAAACTGTTAAGCAAGCATACAATTAAATAAGAAAAAAACCTGTTCTGTCATGCCAGCATAACAATTGAAAGTGAAGAAAACAACTGTTAGACCAGCATTCTTTGAATAAAAAAAATGTTCTGTTCTGTTATGCCAGCATAACACGTGAAAATGTACAGAAAAAAGTCAGGTCAGTTTACAATTCAATAAGAAAATCTATTTTGTTATGCTTGCATAACAAATGAAAATGTACAAAAATACTGTATGGCTAATTAACCATTGAATAAGAAGAAACTATTCGGTTATGCTGGCATAACAATCGAAAATGTACAAAAAATACTGTCGGGCCAATTTACTATTCAACAAGTAACTTCAACAAGAAAATCTATTCCGCTATGCTGGCATACAAATGAAAATGTACAAAAACTACTTTAATGTTTAATTACTATTGAATAAAAAAACTGTTCACAATCGAAAACGTACAAAAAATACTGTCGGGCCATTTTACTATTCTGTAAGAAAATCTATTATGTTATGCTGGCATAACAAACGAAAATATACACAAAATACTGTTAGACAAGCATTTAATTCAGTATCAAGAAAATATTCGGTTAAGCCGGCATAATAATTAAAAATGTACAAATTATGCCAGCATAACGAATGAGAATGTAGAAAAAATCTGTTAGGCCAATTTACTATTGAATAAGAAAAAAACGTCAAAATCTATTCTGTTATATCAGCATAAAAAATGAAAATGTAAAAAAAATACTCTTCGGCCAATTTTCTATTGAATAAGAAAAAAACGGTTCTGTTATGCTGGAATAACAATCGAAATATCTATTTAATAAGAAAATTTATTCTGTTATGCCGGCATAACAAATAAAAATGTACAAAATACTCTCAGGTCAGTTTACTATTCAATAATTTTTTTTATTCCATTATGCTGGGATAACAACTGAAAATGTACAAAAATACTGTAAGGACAATATACTATGGAATAAGAAGAAACCATTTTGTTATGCCGGCATAACAAATGAAAATGTACAAAACTACTGTCAGGTCAGTTTAATATTTAATAAGTAAATATATTCTGTTATGCCAGCATAAGTCATAACAAATGAAAGTGTACAAAAAACCTTGCCGGCCCAATTTACTATTCACAAAGAAAACCTATTCCGTTATGCTGACGTAACAAATTGGAATGTTGAAAACCCGTTAGGCCGACAAACTATTAAATAAGAAAAAATGGTCTGTTATGCCGGCCTACCATTTGAATATATACAAAACATACTGTCGGGTCAATTTACTTTTCAATAAGAAAACTCTTTTCTGGTGTGTCAGCATAACAAATGAAAATTTTAGAGAATATATTAAAACACGCTAGGTCAACATGCTGTTTTAAAAATATTGCCTAACTATATATTGGCCTGACGGTATTTTTTGTACATTTTTATTTGTTATTGCCATGCTTGTTGGACAGATCAAAATTCTTTGAACAACACACTTAGGACAATAGGCGATCATAATAGCTCAGGTGAGCTCAAATACTGGTAAAGCTATATTTAATGTGTATGTGGCATTATTATGTAAATGGGCCTAATTCAAATCTAGATATGGCGAAAACAAAAGACAATTTAAATTTAAAAATGTCAACAAATATATTTTTGTTATATCTCTGAGCTATATTTAAAATAAGCTACAACCACACCATTTTAAAGATTGGTACATGTGCTACAATAATAATTGTGGTTAGAACACTTAACCAAATTTTAACATATTCAAAAGAAATTATATTCTGCAATCAGTGCGTGGAAAATAAACCATAATATTATAACAGTTTTAAGAAGAAACATATTCTTACAATATTAATAACTAAATTGTGTTCAGGCAGTCATTGCGAAAACATTTCAAAGAATACCATGATTTATACAGTGATGTACAATTTCTTGTATAAAACAGTATAATATAAATAATTGTGTTGTAAATATTATCGTAACTGGACATCCATCAGCGTGTTTGGGTGGATCTTCTTATTTTTCCATTACCGAGGACTTATGCAAAATGGAAAATCCCTGGTCCATATCGTACTTCACTTTAATTCTTCCTGCAAACAAAACATAACTGGTAAAAAAAAAAAAAGAGTAAACACTGCAGGTGTTCGCAAGTTTGTGGTCGATAGATCTCTGTACTTGATAATCTCATAAACCCAACTGAATCAAACCTGATAAACCTTGATTATGAAATCATATTAGTAGCATTATTGCAACTATTGTCAAAAAATAATTTGAAACTTACCCCATTCTTAAAAATATTTCAAATCTTATTATATTTGGTGCAAATATTTAGTCTTCAGCTTACTACGATTTGTAAAAAAAAGCATTCTGAGGTCAGCATTATCAATGCAATTTACCAATGTTGATATTTTATCATTAAAGTTAATGAACTACTTACCATTTGGAAACGGTGCAAGACTTTTGCATCTAGCCAAACCTCCACATCGCCATCCCTCCAGAAAGCTTTTACATGCTTGCCTTTTAAAACCCATGTTAATATGGTGTCTAATTTGAAGTTTTAGCTCAGTGCTTCAAAACAATGGTTTAGAAGTTATCACAAACCAAGTGAAAAATCACTCTGTTACTACATCAGTTAAAAGAATATATAACAGTGGGCTTAAGAAAAAAATGTCACCACCAATGACCACTTTCTCCTTCATCCATGTACATGTGCATAATATATATTAAAAAATACAGAATATTGATATAATCTGGTGCCAGAAAAGACAGATCATTTTATATATTTCTATTACATATCACAGCACACATGTATCCTATTTTTTGCCGAAAATATCTACATTACTATCTTTTCAACTTAGACATTTGTTTAAAGTATACAGTTAATCATCAAGCATGGTGTATGCACACATTTTAATTGTACTCATAACAATTGAAAATCAACTTTCCACATGCAGGATTTCGGTTATTAATTTCAGTCTGAATATTAAAATGTTTTTATTCTAAAATGAAAGCTCTTAAGAAACTACATGAGAATGGGGAACATTTTTACCTCTGCTTCTAATGGTCGTTTTCCACACGTCCTTCTGCCACTGTAAAAAGTAAATTAAACCTTCAAACTCATCTTGCATTATCAAAGGTGAACAAAATCAACACCCAATAAATCCCCTTCATGTTATTAGTGATATTAAGGTTTCTTCTTAATACTTGGTGGTGTTAACGAATTCTATCTATCTTGGACAATTCACGTGTGTGTGTGGGGGGGGGGGGGGGGGGGGGGGGCTTTTGTCCACCTGTGAATACTGACCAGGGGGTGCTAAAATGACATGAATGGATTTTGTCAGAGGGTATTATTTTGATTTTGTTCCACCCCTGCCATCTTTTCTATGTTCCCACTTGGCTAACATTTCATCTACATAGTTTGTGATAATTACTTAACATAATACCATTGGCACAACTGATTGACATGCTATTACCATATTTTATATATTATGTATAGTGTGGTTAAACCCGTGGTCGAGATTTAAAGGCCGACAAAGCAATTCCATCAGACAAAACACCCTGTTAACATTCTTTAAAAGAAATTATATACACCTTCTTGATAAGTAACATTATTTCAAGTGGTGTTAAAACAAAAAATATACTGCTTGGTGTTTCTCAGTGAAAAGTAAAATTATAGAGATAATTGAGTAATTAAATTTTTTTGATAACGTATAATCAAATTTGGCACTGGTTTTAACTTGTAAATTAACAACCCCGGTCAATACCCTTTAAATACTGGCCAAGTGAATTTTTCAAGGACCTTAGATTGCATAAACCATTTTAACAAATATAAACAGTTTAAATGTACTATTATAACTTGTGCCTTATATGAAACATCTTTTAATACTAGACTTGACAATCCCTGAAATTTATTTTATTTGTTGTAAAGTATGTATAAGGTAGTCAAATCATGGTCAGTAGACTCATTAGTGATCTAATGCAATTTAAAAGTAAGTGTTATTTATTTAGGAAAAATGTTTAAGCATTTTATAAAGGTAACTACAAACGCCAGCCCAAGTTGTTTGCTACCAACATCCTGCCAGTGTAATGATTTGCTGGTTTAACTACCATTCGTATCTACATGACATGACATTCACTCCAACACCTGCTGGTCTGTAACTGAAATTCACCTCTGCCCCCAAACTATGTCAATTGTGGACCTGTTACAGTGGGTCTGCTAAACTGCTGATACTAATGGGTGTTAATTGACACTTAGACAACAGATGCCAATTGGGCAGTCCGATAACTCGGTTATTTCCCTTGAATTCAAAGGGAGGCTACTCCCCTGGGGACTAAGTGAAAAAAAAAGATGGCGGACAAGGACAAAGAAATCAACGAAGCTTGTGTAAACAACTAAGAATTGGACCATTTCAAGCTAACAGATTTGAAGAAGTACCTGGCGAATCGTCGTTTGACTAGATCCTGAAGGGAATATCAGCTAATCGAGCGAATTATCGGCGCTCACAAGCTAGATATTACTGACAATTATGAATTGAAAAGGAGACACCAACTCGAGAAGAATTAGTAACACTCCACCCTCCCTTAACTGGTAACAGGTCGCCCTTGATCGGTAACAGTTCGCCCTTGATCGGTAACATGTCGCCGTCGGATATTAGTGTATACGTCAATCAAAAATGTATGCTTGTAACTTATCTATAATTATTTCGACACCTTTCACATCAAATTGTATTTGTTTCCATCGGCTTCATATGCATTATGAGTACTTCGGATATAAGTGTACCATTTCCACGCGTTAAATGAAGGGGGAAAATGACGTCAAGTAAAGTTTATACTTGATTTAATTTGTCATATAGTGTATCATATATAATATTTTATAAGATATGCATACAAATACAATTAGTTGGTTGCCGTCTTAGTCGACTTCTTCATACTGTATTGTGATAAAGCTAGCGTACGTTGCGAGATTGAATCACTGACTAGTCTATTAATTGCAAGCACTTATATACGTCTATGACGGCAAGCATCAGTTCAGATCATGGTGACTAATTATCAATCAAAATTAGTGCTGACGCTATCATCACAATAATGACTAGGCAAAAATCAATTAACAATCACACACTGACCAATTTATTAATTTTAAATTTTATATACGCCTATGTCGGTAAACATTAATCAAGATCACACTGACTAATTATCAATCAAGATTAGTGCGAATGGTAACATCACAATAATGTCTGTAGGCAAACACCAATTAACGTTCACGCTTTTATGTGCAATTATAAGATAACTGCATACTCAAGTCATCTTGAGTATGACAACCTTATTAAAGTATTTGCAACAAAATATGTATGCAACTAAGTAACATTAAAATCCTTGCAACAGCGGAATTTTATTTAAATATACAATTTGAAATAAATAAACCACGTACACAGTATAATTATTATTTTTTAGGTCGCAACATTGCATTTAAATCACGGAACAGTGACAGTTCGTATATTGTACTTGGAGGATCAGATTTTTTTTCTTTGGTTAAAACAATTTTAAAATATGAAAAAAAAAATATAATAATTTACGATGCTAATAATACGGTGTTTATAATAATAAAGAAGGAGACAAAAGAAGCATAAATTTAATGTGAATGGTGTCAAAATAATAAAAAATTAATAAGTTTACATTCTTTTTACTTAATTTCTTAAAGATTTTTAAGGGCGAAGGGTGGCGTATACACTTATATCAGAAGAGCTCATAATGTATATTAAGACGAAGAAAACAAATACAATGTGAATGGTTATAAATATATTAACCAATTTACTTTTTTTCTCGATGTATACACTTATATCCAAAGGCGACATGTAGCAAGGGCGAACTGTTACCTATCTCGGGCGAGCTGTTACCAATCAAGGGCGAACTATTACCAGTTAAGGGAGGGCGAAGTGTTATAATACCATCAAAATACGTCGCAGCCGCTTGTTTTGAGGAAATCGGTGCAATGAAACAGTTCTGTTTTCGACCACCTTCCCGCTATAAACAACACCTTTACATATTCAGCAATATTTCGGCGATTTCCATTTTGGTTTTGTTTCTTTCTTTAATCAACTTTCCATATCACTTGATGTGTGTGTTATACACGCTGATAAAATTTCTACTTATACCCCGGAAGTTTTAATGCGCATGCGCATTCGGAGAGTACTCAAGGGAAGACAACTTAGTTATCGGACTGCCCAATTGGGCAGTCCGATAACTCGGTTACTTCCCTTGAATTCAAAGGGAGGCTACTCCCCTGGGGACTAAGTGAAAAAAAAAGATGGCGGACAAGGACAAAGAAATCAACGAAGCTTGTGTAAACAACTAAGAATTGGACCATTTCAAGCTAACAGATTTGAAGAAGTACCTGGCGAATCGTCGTTTGACTAGATCCTGAAGGGAATATCAGCTAATCGAGCGAATTATCGGCGCTCACAAGCTAGATATTACTGACAATTATGAATTGAAAAGGAGACACCAACTCGAGAAGAATTAGTAACACTCCACCCTCCCTTAACTGGTAACAGGTCGCCCTTGATCGGTAACAGTTCGCCCTTGATCGGTAACATGTCGCCGTCGGATATTAGTGTATACGTCAATCAAAAATGTATGCTTGTTAACTTATCTATAATTATTTCGACACCTTTCACATCAAATTGTATTTGTTTCCATCGGCTTCATATGCATTATGAGTACTTCGGATATAAGTGTACCATTTCCACGCGTTAAATGAAGGGGGAAAATGACGTCAAGTAAAGTTTATACTTGATTTAATTTGTCATATAGTGTATCATATATAATATTTTATAAGATATGCATACAAATACAATTAGTTGGTTGCCGTCTTAGTCGACTTCTTCATACTGTATTGTGATAAAGCTAGCGTACGTTGCGAGATTGAATCACTGACTAGTCTATTAATTGCAAGCACTTATATACGTCTATGACGGCAAGCATCAGTTCAGATCATGGTGACTAATTATCAATCAAAATTAGTGCTGACGCTATCATCACAATAATGACTAGGCAAAAATCAATTAACAATCACACACTGACCAATTTATTAATTTTAAATTTTATATACGCCTATGTCGGTAAACATTAATCAAGATCACACTGACTAATTATCAATCAAGATTAGTGCGAATGGTAACATCACAATAATGTCTGTAGGCAAACACCAATTAACGTTCACGCTTTTATGTGCAATTATAAGATAACTGCATACTCAAGTCATCTTGAGTATGACAACCTTATTAAAGTATTTGCAACAAAATATGTATGCAACTAAGTAACATTAAAATCCTTGCAACAGCGGAATTTTATTTAAATATACAATTTGAAATAAATAAACCACGTACACAGTATAATTATTATTTTTTAGGTCGCAACATTGCATTTAAATCACGGAACAGTGACAGTTCGTATATTGTACTTGGAGGATCAGATTTTTTTTCTTTGGTTAAAACAATTTTAAAATATGAAAAAAAAAATATAATAATTTACGATGCTAATAATACGGTGTTTATAATAATAAAGAAGGAGACAAAAGAAGCATAAATTTAATGTGAATGGTGTCAAAATAATAAAAAATTAATAAGTTTACATTCTTTTTACTTAATTTCTTAAAGATTTTTAAGGGCGAAGGGTGGCGTATACACTTATATCAGAAGAGCTCATAATGTATATTAAGACGAAGAAAACAAATACAATGTGAATGGTTATAAATATATTAACCAATTTACTTTTTTTCTCGATGTATACACTTATATCCGAAGGCGACATGTAGCAAGGGCGAACTGTTACCTATCTCGGGCGAGCTGTTACCAATCAAGGGCGAACTATTACCAGTTAAGGGAGGGCGAAGTGTTATAATACCATCAAAATACGTCGCAGCCGCTTGTTTTGAGGAAATCGGTGCAATGAAACAGTTCTGTTTTCGACCACCTTCCCGCTATAAACAACACCTTTACATATTCAGCAATATTTCGGCGATTTCCATTTTGGTTTTGTTTCTTTCTTTAATCAACTTTCCATATCACTTGATGTGTGTGTTATACACGCTGATAAAATTTCTACTTATACCCCGGAAGTTTTAATGCGCATGCGCATTCGGAGAGTACTCAAGGGAAGACAACTTAGTTATCGGACTGCCCAATTTACTCGGCTTTAATCAAAGTTGTCCACACACCTGTAAACAATTTTATAACCTGGGTCATTTAAGCAACAAAAAGAATTATCTTCATTCTGTTAAAATTACTATGAATATTAAATAATACTAGTGTATTTAAGAAATTTAATTGTTCAAAATGAACAAAAACAACAACCTGCAATCGATTCAAATAACTCCATCTCATTTAAAGCAAAGTTTCTAAAAAGTGAAATGGGGATTAAAATTGATACAGGATTGATTTTTAAAAAGAATTGGATTTCACTTTAAAGTTTAATTAACTTGTTACTGTCATCAACCCCACCAAGCCAAACTTTATTTTTAACTATAACAAATATAACCAGAAAACTATTACAAATGATTTGTTTGTTTTGTTGTTGTTGCTTGTGTGTGTGGGGGTGGGTGTGTGTGTGCGCGCGCGTCTGGGTAGAACCACCGGCGCAACGCAGTTTAGCTGGACAACCTCCACACATGAAAGTTCTCGCCTTGACCGAGGCTCGAACCCATGCGGTGAGGGGCTGAGGAACCCCCCCCCCACCCCTAACAAATGATGACATTTAACAAGAAAGCTTCGTGCATTTAAAGAGATCTTTTAAATTAAGTGAATAAAAGCACAGCATATTGAATGCACTGTGGTGTTTATTAATGAAGTAGACATTCAATAAATGTCTATGATTGAAGTTAAAAAATACTTGCCAACATAGAACAGTATTTTTTGAATTCAATATACCTTAACCATTTTCAAATTCTTCTTCATCTTAACTCTCGCAACTTCTCCTTTCAAGTTGTCGCCAGTCACCAGATTCAATTACGTCGAAAAAAAACACACTTCTTGAACATGCGTCATATTTATACTATTCCCTTCCGGACGAATAAATTGTCTAATGTTAGTCCGTTCAAAAACTAGAGCACACCAAGAATCTGCTCGCTGGTGGTGTAGATACGAAAGAACAATTGGTTGATTTGTGCTATTATGTCACATTTTAATTAGAAGTCATGCTTAAAAAAAAGACCAGTCAGAAACCAATAAGACACGACCCGAATAGAATTCGACAATGACTTCCGTCATAAACGCACCGTCATAAACGCAATACAGCTGATATCCCCTACTATGTCTCCGTACCTATTGAAACAAAACGCATACTTGCATGCTCTGACCATTGATCTGTGACTGTTATAAAACAGCCACTCAACACTTTCACTCGGTCATCGCCGTATTATTATAGACTTCATTTCGTCCGACCCCTCCAAATTGTTGTACGGTTAACATCCACGTTTTCTTTTCTTATGAAGATATGGTGTAGCTGTATGTTTCTGGTCAGATAACAGCTCTGTTCAATGTAATGCATAGTATAGGCAACATACAAAAAGATATAGCTTTTCGCACCAAATCAAATATATTTTTGTTGATAAAAACTGATACCACTGTTACATAACTTCAGAGACCAAGTCCCTTTAAAGTGCTGTCCGATGTCTGATCATTAAACACATGGCTATTGGCCGGAAACTGTACTGATAACAACCTACAACAGGCTAGAGATATGTGTTGACCTGGGGTGACATCTCTCGCAGCTGGGGTGGTGAGGTGGGTGTGCATGCAACGCCATGAGTGCTAATTAACAAAACCACTGGGGTCGGATGATTTGGTTTCCGAATATTTTTTTATAAACCTGGAAACAAATATAACAATGTCCATGTAAACCGTAATATAAACTCGTTATATTTGAAACAAGTTACTTCCAGGATAAGGAATATATGTATGCACATAGATTGATTAATTTATTACATTATATCAATATTTATGAAGGAATTTAGTCATTGACTGAGTAAAGGTATTTTGTTTTTAGAAACATAAGTTCATTGATACTTAAACTGTTTGAAAAGAAGAAATTATGAAAATATCTAATGTTAAATGTAAAATAAATGAATTTCATGCAGCCTTTTGCATCATAGATAACACATTTGTCTATAAAACGAAAAAATATATAATACTTAATTCCCAACCCTACAAAGAATTATTTATTATTGTAAAGGAAAGAAACAAACTATAATGGAAAAGAACAATGTTGTAAATTGTTCCATTGGGATCTGTAGTAATGATATTTTATTCTGAAAACGCTCACACCTACAAACAATTGCTCTCTCTACATATTTGCAAACGGTCATGGGCTGAGCCATATTAAAAAATCACCCCAATTACAACCAGGGTACTTTTGCTGCTATGCAAAAGCAGACAACAATGTTAGTGTTCAACTACTGAAAAAGGCAATTTGCCGAAAATTTGAGTGCGAGCATTTTTAGAAAAAAATATATAAGAAAGGTAAGTATTTGTATGTGTTTATTTCTCGCGACTGATACTTAACAAAATGTCTGCGTCAATAAAGCAAAATCAAAATCCTGGATCTGGTTCTATTCCAAAACCCCTGTTACAAAAATATTGCCTATCATAAGCACCGACTATCGCCATGCGAGCCACACCGACTCTCCGCCACTACACTGCCCCCCCCCCCCCGCCCCCTCCACTGCTCCCAACAACGTGACATCACGTGATCCCTTTGTACTTCCACACAGATACACACTACTGGACGGCTCGCACGCACTTCGCGTGTGGATTTAAAATAAGGTTGAACAGCTTGTCATGACGAGAGGAATTTTCCTTTTACTGGTGAGTAAATGCCCCTTTTTAACAGCAAATTCAAAAGGTTTGTGTCGAGAAAGGAGACTGTTCGGGTAGTAATTTAGGTAACTTTGAATAAGGTTTATCTTGACTAAAGTTCCAACTATTATTTTTGTCTAAGTTATATGTCGATTAATGATTGACTAGGATCGACTTATCCATGGCAGTTTATCCAAGATAAACAATATTGTAAATACAAAGTAACAATTTACAACACTCAGCGATGCTTATTAATGTCGAATTTTATGGTTGACGCAGAACCTTATTACTAACAAAGCATTAAAGATATTGCCAAGTACAATGTTTTCCAGACTTAGTTATTTTACGCACTATTTACTGCAGTTTGTTCGTGCATTCTGGAACACCACTTCCGGCGACAGCTCGTCAGTAGGTTTGACCTCGGATAGCCTATCGCCCGGAGTGTGAATTGGGAGACAAACACGTCAGATTCTAGTTCAGCTACGAGCACAAGAGACAGCTCCGGACATGCTCATTAATAGACTTAGAAACAGCCACAGCACAGGAGAGATACAGAAATTATTTTCAGCTTGCCAAGTAAGTAAATGTTTGTGTATTTGGTCTAAAATTGTTATTATACCCTAGTGAGTCATAGGTGGAAAGGTCTGCAAGATATTAGTGTTTGGCAAAAATATGTATAGATGTACAAAACAACGTGAATTAATATTAGGTATTCAAGAGCAAATATTTTTTATCGAAAATGAATATTATAAAAGCAAGACATTATACTAAAACAAGCAATGAGAAGTTATTTCTAATCTGATGTAAAAGGGACCCGATCCACAAGAACAATGTGGCCCGTTTTAACTATTATAAAAATAAATACGGATTGTTTTGTTGTTGTTATGTTCCGATGTATACACGGAAAAAATGTTAGGTTTTTAAATGTATTGTATTTTTTCCTTTCTTTCTTTCGTAGAGCCCCGCTTAAACGGATTGGGTATAACAGATCAACGTGTCCTTTCTCTGTCAGTAGGCTAAAGGTCATTATATAACACTTACAACAGCAAACTCCCCGCAGTGATTACTTGCCTTGACAGTACATTATATCACTGCCACCAGCAAGTTTTTCGCCCAAATACAGGCGGATAGTTTATTTTTATTTTTTTTCTGGACTTATCTCCTTAAAATATAGTATCTTTCCTTTAAAAATATTAATTTATCATATTAAAAATAAAAAGTAACTTAAAATATGAAAAATATGAAATTATGAAAGTCAAATTTCACCGTACAGTACAGAATACAACGTACTATACATACAGAAAACTAAACATGGATGATCACCTCCTCGCTGATTGTGCAAGCGAATTTCAGTCGACATTGCAACTTAAAGCCATTCCTCTTGTATCTGACACTTGTCTCTTCACTTATCAGCTTTCTCTTTAAAACCACAACCAAATCAACGGCCTTGGTGATGCGTTCATTGCACACTTTGCAAATTCCCAATCGTTCGCTTGAAAAGGAATTTAACAAATTAGGTCTCTCCTCACCCGTTAAACAACGAATTTTATTTATTAAAATCCCGTCTTTGTAATCAGATGCATTAAAATGCCGCTTTTTCTCGTCACATAAAAAACAATTTTGACTCACTTTCTTTCGTGGCGTGTTTATGGAGGCCGCCATGTTTACTTCACGTGATTCTCTATCGTCACGTGATCCTTGCTGGGGGCAGAGATTTAAGTAGCAACGCGTGACGTAATCGCTGTGAGGAGATTGGTAAAATGAAATGGCAAAAGTCAGGAATTCTGAAACATTCTTAGCAAGTATGGCCACTGAAGTTTTGTGGTTCACATTATATGTTCAGAGAGCTGTTTACAGTTACAATACAAGTTCATTTATAGAAGTATTGGGGTGCTAGAGTCTAGTATATCATCTGACTTTTCAAATCACATATTTTAACAAAGAATTTAGAAAAGAGCTAGTTTAAGCTATGATTTTTACAATACTGTCCATATATTGTTACTATATACTTATACTTGATTTCCATTTTTGCTTTTCAGGGCAACACCCTCCCAAAAGTTGTATACCTGCAGACTGACAACTGCTGGAGGGAAAATAAAAACAAAATACAGCTGGTTTTCTGTCAGTTATTGGTGGAGAAAAGAATTTTCAGTGAGGTATGTTACAACAGTTTTACCTTAACTTGTTTATAATTTTGATAGAAAATCTTAATCTTTTTCCAGCTTGCGAAACCTGGTATAGAAATACTTTATCTCTTCTTTCAAAAAACAAGGTAGATAACATGAATATGGATAATATGATTTCTGTAGAGAATACTTTCAGTGAGACTAGCTAAAATAGTTTCATGAGTCAGCTTACAGTTTGGACAATTTAAAAATGTTTTAAAAATTAAGTTTGAAATGTGTCAGTTTCATAACATTAAGTCTAAAGTGTCACTTTTTCAGGTTCATCTGTCCTTCCTTTATGTTGGCCATACACATGAGGATGTTGAAGCTGCATTTAGTGTCATTTCAAAAACACTAGGAGCTAATGACCTGGAAACATGATGACTTGTTAAAACTTTTGATGTTTGATGTAAAGTCTTTGTTAAAGGATAATATAGCTGACATAGTAAAAACAACTCAACTGCTACATGATGAATTTTCAACATTTGATGGTTGGACTTTTATGCATTTTAAGGGAAGGTCTGAAGAATCCTGGAATCCTCTTCAAAGAAAACATTTTATTGTCAAACCCAGAAAGAAGACAATTAAGAATTAATTAATTAAGAACATAGAAGGTTTGTGGACACTTTTCAAACAACAAAATGATACATGGAAACAATTGTATGACTTATCAGCCAGAAACACAGAACCTACAAGGACAGCAAGCTGGTTACTGGATAAACTTCTACATCAACCAACAGCAATACCAATATTCAAGAGATTTTAACTTCAGGTTGAGTTCTTTTAAGTCTTCCATATTTTTAATTTCTAATAGACATAAAACTGCAAGAAAACAGTTTTTTTTTACAAATCTAGTTCTTTTTTTTGCTAATTGCTAGGTTTATTACCGTAAGACTTAAGTCCAATAGTGTAAAATTGTGCTGTACACATAGTCCATACATACCAAGCTTTAGATATGGCAATAAAGTTATTTGCAATAGTTTCCCTTAGGTTAAATAGCTTTAAACCAAGAGGGTTTTATAATCTCTGGAAGCTTATTTGCAGTTCATTCATTTTGTATAAAGCAAGCCTGTAGACTGTAGCAGGTAAAATAGTTTCCTGGGCAAACAATTTAAGTTATAAAGGTCTACTGGTTATTTATAGAGTTGCATATTTGTTGCAATTTCAGTAACTTTCATGGACCACAAACAACATCAGCATACTTTTACTGTTATTGACCTAACTTTATTTGTGCTATTTTAACTACATACTGGTTTTATTATGTTATTCAACAGAATATGTTTGTCATTATAAAAGATTTTGTTATTCTGAATTGTTGCCACATTAAGTGAGTGTTATAAATGTAACGTTTTTTGAAAAATGAATTAGGGTTCATTATGCCAGTTTTACAATATAGCAGGACCTTCTTATGCCAGCATGACAGTATCATTGCTCTGTTCAAGTTTTGCTAAAGTAACCTGTTTCATCTGCTTTGTATTGTACCCTGACATAACACTGTCTGTGCTTTTTAAATAATATTAATTGCAAATGTTTCTTGTAAAATTTCAACATATTGGCTTGGCAGTTGTATGAGTACATTTTAATGTTATTATGTCATTGCTCTTTCTTTGCACTTTTTAGAATGCAACACCAGTATAGATTTCTTTATATTAAGTAAAATGCTTGCACATCAGTTTTTTGTACAGAATAGATTTTCTTGTTGAATTGCAAACTGACCTGACTATTTTCTGTACATTTTCAATTGTTTTATGCTGGTCTAACAGAACATATTTTTTATTCAAAGAATGCTGGACTAACAGTTGTTTTCTACATTCTCATTTGTTATGCTGGCATAACAGAATAGATTTTCTTATTGAATTGTAAACTGACCTCACTAAATTCTGTACATTGTCAATTGTTATGCTGGCATAACAGCACAGTTGTTGATTTTTCAATTGTATGCTGGCCTAACAGTTTTTTCTAAATTTTCATTTGTTATGCCAGCATAACAGAAAAGATTTTCTTGTTGAATTGTAAACTGACCTGACTATTTTCTGTTCATTTTCACTTGTTATGCCAGCATAACAGAACAGGTTTTTTCTTATTCAAAGAATGTTGGCCTAACAGTTGTTTTCTACATTTTCATTTGTTATGCCAGCATAACAGAATAGATTTTCTTATTGAATTGTAAACTGACCTGACAGTATTTTATGTACATTTTCAATTGTTATGCCAGCATAACAGAACAGTTTTTTTCTTATTGAATACTATTCTGGCCTTACCGTTTTTTTAAGTTTCATTTGTTATGCTGGCATAACAGAGATGATTTTCTTATTGAATTGTAAATTGGCCTAACAGTACTTTTTGTACATTTTCATTTGTAATGCCGGCGTAACAGTTTTTTTCTTATTCAATAGTATGTTGGCCTAAGAGGTTTTTTTTCTACATTTTCATTTGTTATGCTGGCATAACAGTATAGATTTTCTTATTGAATAGTAAACTGACCTGACTATTTTCTGTACATTTTCATTTGTTACGCTGGCATAACAGAACAGGTTTTTTTCTTATTCAATTGTATGCTGACCTAACAGTTTTTTTCTACATTTTCATTTGTTATGCCAGCCTAACAGAATAGATTTTCTTATTGAATAGTAAACTGACATGACTATTTTTGTACATATTGATTTGCTATGCTGGCGTAACAGAATAGATTTTCTTATTGAATAGTAAACTGACATGACTATTTTTGTACATTTTGATTTGTTATGCTGGCATAACAGAATAGATTTTTTTATTGAATAGAAAACTGACCTGACTATTTTCTGTACACTTCAATTGTTATGCTGGCATAACAGAACAGGTTTTTTCTTATTCAATTGTATGCTGGCCTAACAGTTTTTTTTCTACATTTTCATTTGTTATGCCAGCATAACAGAATAGATTTTCTTTGAATAGTAAACTGACCTGACAGTATTTTATGTACATTTTCAATTGTTATGCCAGCATAACAGAACAGTGTTTACTTATTGAATACTATTCTGGCCTAACAGTTTGCTCTTGACTTTCATTTGTTATGCTGGCATAACAGAGAAGTGTTTCTCATTGAATCGTAAATTGGCCTAACAGTACTTTTTGTACATTTTCATTTGTTATGCCGGCGCAACATTTTTTTTATTCAATAGTATGTTGGCCTAAGAGTTTTTTTCTACATTTTCATTTGTTATGCTGGCATAACAAAATAGATTTTCTTATTGAATTGTAAATTGACAGTATTTTCTGTACATGTTCCCTTGTTATGCTGGCATAACAGAATAGTTTCTTCTCTATATTAAACTTTAATACTGTAGCATGTTGTTCCTTATTTATGTTGTCCTTTTGCCCAGTATTGGTCAGAATGCTTGATTCTGTACATGTAATTGTATGACTAAAAATGGCCTTTTTAAATGAAACATTTTGGAAAGTGTAAATTTAATTCGCATATTTAGGTACCTATTTCTCCAAAATGATACCTCCCAATTAGGAATGATTAAACATTCCCTTTTTAAAATCAAATGTGTTTGTTGCTTTTTGTCTCATTATTTGTTAAAACATTTAAATGAATACATTTACCGATTCAGATTAGTTACGAAAAATATCCACCATTTCCAGTAATCGTGTTAATTTAATTAATATACTTGTTGTACTGTACAGCAAAATTAACTGTTATGTATTAATTGGATCAGTATTGTCGCCAAGTTTCATTAGGTCATCTTTTACTATTATATAAATCGTACGGAACCGATAGCTGATATTACGTCTCTGATAGGGATTAAATACTCTTTAAAATTAGCGAGGTGGTTCGGTTTTACACTTTATTATAATCTGGTCAACCAACTAAATGAAATAATTAAAATTATTTTTCCTAAAATTAGGGCTTATATCAATAGTGAATTTCCATCAAAGGTTGTAATGATATTATCGATCCATGCTTCTTGTTTAGAGAGTTTCATGCGTACACTCATGGCATTATTTCCTATTAGCCAGTACACCGGAGACTGTTGTAGTGTATGTGCTTTGACAATGAGTACAATTATAAGAATATAGGTATGCATATTTTGTTTATAATCTCTTGAAATAATGATCGTTTACCTGTCTGTAACTGATGCACAAACATTCTGTTGTATATATTATAATAGAAACAAGATTTTATTAGATTAAGAGGACATAATTAATATTTTACGAGAAACGTAATAATAATAATAACTTAGTTTCGTTTGCAGATAGTCGAAGCATTTTGTTAAAGATGCCATAGTAGTTTTGAGCAGCACCCGAAGTGGACTTTTAATGTCAATTACACAAGTTCTCAGCTCACGGTAATGCGAGTTTCAGACAAGAAATATTGCAAAGGAAGTTATGGCATACCAAGAGGCATGACACTCCATAATTTCCAGAAAGTTTAACTGATTTGTAAAATATTTGAAAAAAAAAAGAAAGAACTGTAAAGTGTCGTTGTGTATAGCTCTTGAAAAATATAAATTCGGTAAACGGAACGGGCAGTTGAATGTGATGGAACGCATATTACAGACAAACTGACACTGTCAACAGAAAATGCCAAAACTTAGCAGCAGTTAGTTAGTTTGGAGAACTCTTGAATGTTTAACATCTACTTCACACAGCCTTGTTTCAATATAATATCACTTGAAGTTTTGCTAATTTTGAACATAACCTCTTTGTATTGTTAGCTGTGGTTACAGATTGTATATGGAACGTAGCCCCTTTTTCTGCAATTTGTGCATGGATATATTTATCTTTTGAAATCAATTCGCCTTTTAAAACGTCTTGTCTACTTTCTTTTATAATATTTTATTACATATTTATAATATGTGCATTAGCCCATTAGTAAAAACATGACTCTCCGCTGACGCCAAAAGATACTCTTATGATCTGGTCTGTCCTTTTCCTCTGATTTACTACTTGAATAGACAGTCAGTTATCAATATTGGAGCCGTTTGATACAGCTTTAAAGAAACACAAGAAAAGGTAAAATAATAATCATACAATCACATACATATATATTTTTAACAATAATGACAGATGTTAAACAACATTGTACTAAACTAACAAGCAGTTTGTAAATGCATACACTATAAGCAATTGCTTAAATTAACCATCACCATTTTCCAGCAATAGCAGTTACCAACTATAATAATAACTAAAGCTTTTGCAATAATTTGTGTTAGTTATCAATTTAGCACATTAAACAGATATGACACTAAAGGAATATAAAACAAAATTCTTATATATATATATTGTGTTTTAACAAGTCTTTAACAGCGCACAAAACAACCTATCATGACCGTCCATGATGGAAGCTGTGCATACTTGATCCATAAATAATTGCATTGCATGTTTGAAATCAGCTTAAAACAGCACTAATTTAATTAAAATACGTTTCCCTGTTAAAGGAAAAAAAAGACGATATAAATGAAAATCAATTTTAATTTAGACCAGGCAACTGATTAAGAAATGTTTTAAAATTGAGCTCAATCTTTGGAAACTTTGAACCCATTACCTTCGAGACTTTGTGGTCTATATGCTGTTAAAATCCATTGACAAGCTCTTTAGACAACCCCCACCGCCCCCAAGCAAGAATTAATTCCATACTATCGTATTACATCACCATTTAAAGTTGTATAAAGTGTACGAACACTCACTAAACATTACTCACTAAACGACAACCCGTAAACTCAAAGAACAGTATGTATTTTTTCATATAGGGAAACAGCGCCATACAGACAGAAATGGCACTTATAAGGAAATAAGGAACCATATTAACCACGAGTTTGTATGCATATGTCAATTTATTTCATGAGGAAACATGTTTTTTTCTGTACATAATATGACTCGACTTCATAGAAGAGAGGTTAGGGCTACAACATTCATAAACTTGCATGTGGAAAATACAATTCACGAATCTGTCCTCAAGTTATTCAATGTATGTATCTGTTTAACAGTTTTCTGTCAGCAGGAGATTTTCAATCTGATGTCTCCGTCGAACCGTTAATGGTACCTGCAGTTTTTATTCTGAGGAACTTAATATGAGTAACCTTTTAAAAAGGCTGTGTGTGCATATTGTTTGGAAGCGATGCGTGCACTGACTTTGTTTTGTCCAAATACAGACTTTGATGAACTGAAAATATTTGATGACCGGTTGTATACCATATATCAACGGGCTTGCGACTGACAAATTATGCCAGTGAGTGCATCTTATTATTATACGGTGGAAGTCATTTGCTAAAGTCAAAAGAAAACAGAATTAGTTTTGTGTATATTAAATTCTATCGAATTTTATTTTTGGATAGAACCATTGCTCAATTAGAACAACTAATCTTGTGAGATACACATAGTTAGTTTACAAAACTATTAAATTGTATACTTTGCCCGTTTCTTTTACTCCAGATGCTGGTGCATATTTTTTGTCGTTTAAGTTTAAAGGAATATTTTATTACATTATTTACACTGTATGCCAATAAACAAAACGTTCAGAAACTGCGAGGTATGAGCGCTCCGTAAACTAGGCTTAAGGAACCCAGTCTTTCCTTTTGCCGCGTGACCTCTTCAAAGCGGTATTTGTTGGTTTTTCTCAGAGTGTAATATCTGGTGTCTTGTCACTTTTGCATTATCTTTTACATTATTTTACAATATCTGCAGGTGTTTCTATGACTAGTGGTAGTTCAAATTATTACTATATTTAGTAATCCCCATAGGAACTTTTAATATGTTCCATTATACTTTTTAGACGGAAGCAAAATTCGTAGACTATATGAATATCTAGGCCAACAATATATTTTTCTAGGGTTATGACAGACTCTAGTGTTCTTTCATCTCAATTATAACGTTTTCTACTACTCGGCTTCGGAGTAGTCGCTGATATTTACGGTAGGGGTTTTAAATCGTTGACGTACATATTAAGATTACTCCAGCTTATCTATTTGAAAATCTAGATCAAATCCTTCAATTAGTTGTATCACTCCAAAATACGATGACAATATAAGATATCATTTTAATGTTCAAACACAAATACTTAGTTTCTAAACCAACCGATTGTCTGCTTTGTGTGGAAATCTGAAATATATTATCAATTTTAGCAAATCGACTCTCTACCAGAGTTGCTAAGAGGTTATGTTTAGGAGTTCTATTTGAAGAAAAAAAATCTATTGCTCAGACAGCATTGTCCAAAGGATCTGGTATACGTTGCCGTTTGTTAATTCAAATGTCTGGAGACTCGAGAAAATGTTCTTATAAAAGTGTCACTATGTATGCTTTCAAGATGAGTTACGACTTGTATTCAGTTGTTTCTTTTAGCTCTCAGATTTAATCCTGACCAAAATTTAGAATGACCGAGAGGTGTAAAGAACGATCCAAAGTTTAAAAAATCCTCTTCGAAACATATTTTTTTCTTAAGAAAATAGATTTGTGAAAATAAGTTTACAATGTACCCCAGTAGTATCAATATCAAATTAAGTCAGTATTAATACAATGCAAATCAGATTAAAGCTATTTTATTCTGATAACATTTTATTGGTTAGTCGGCAATAATATTAATTTATCACCATTCTTTATATTTATTTTCTCAAAAAGGAGTGAAAACAATAAAAGTCCCTTTTTCAAGAAAAAACAACCGTTTCTCAGAATATATATATTTTAATTAACACTTGTTTCTAAAGTCCTACAAACGTACCTATGTAGACGAAATACGAATATTATTGATTCCATATCAATAGCCATGAAAGAATAAATATAGGCCACAGGTGCAATTTAACATATTTTATGAAACTTTCTATTTCCTTTTAATGTGCCACAAAAAGTATCGACACACGTTGTCGAAAGTTTCCTTGATGGAATTGATTGGTTGAGTAAAGAAAATAAATAGTGAAGACTTTTACTATTTGCCAAGACCTAATATGGCATTGATTTTTGTAAAGTACTTTATAACTCCAATGTTACGATCAGATAAGGGTGAATTCATTCTCAATGCTCAAACATATATCGTATTTTGTTATTTTACAATTTGGATATTACAATCCCTTATCGACATCACAGTGAATATACATGTAAGTTACACTTATACTATCGATTTCTGCTGGCGCATATAATAAATTACATTATATTAAAACGATAATTTTGTGGCGTTTATGGTTTCACTTTCTCACCATTCCAAAAATGTTAAATACAATATTATAAAAAACAATTTCGGAAATGCATCAAATGGAATTTTTTTGTTAAATGCAAATACATTGGTGTACGCATATTTAGAGTTGGATAATACAAATTATTTCATTTTAGACTTTCATTTGATTTAAAGCGAAGACGGCGTTTCGGAAAGAAGGATTGTTTAACTGACAGACAATGGTGTCAGAAGGTTGAACCAATCAGTCACTTCCTGGTAATCTACATGTCTGGAACCCTCTATTTCTTCTATGGGTGTCAAATAAACTTAAAAAGAGTTCCAAAATTATTCAATTTTAATATACATTATATTACTGTTGTAGACACCCAATCCTGTTACAAAAAGATTTGAAATGTAACAGGGTTTTGTTAACGTTTGTTAGCCAGAGACGGGTATGTATGGTCAGACAGCTGCTGAATAAGCTTTTGTTTCATTTGTTTACTACTGAAGTAAGTATTGTTCAAATTTGCATTATGTTCATGACAAAACTTTGCTGAGAACTTCAAGTTTTGACGGGTGTTAATTTGATTTGAAAAAAATAACAACCCCTACATTCGTGTTTTTACTTATCTTATTATAAACATTCATTTATTCACCTAACCTATTTATGATTGTCCATCTTACATTAATGACAACATCAGTGAACTTTTCAAAACTTTCCGATAACAGCAAATCAGACATCTGCATTACTATAGCCTTAAAAGCCTTGCTTAAATGTGAATTTAGTAATGTAAATCCCAACTAAAACCTTCAGCATCTGAGGTGTACCTAAGATCTTAAAACATTCTTTGTGATCATGTTATCAATTGAACCCAAATTCGTGTGTGTCGTTCAAAGTAGATTGAAGGTGGTTTAAAATAATTAGAAAAGTATTTGTCGGTATATTTAGTTGCTGCAAACATGCTGTGAAACAAGAAAGAAAGAAATGTCATAAAACCAAGAACAAACAATGCTTGTATTTAGTTGCAGCTTTTAACATACAAAATTTATGCTTTCAATATATTTAATATTATATTCACATGGGCAGCCTTCTATGCCTCGTAGTTGTTGCTATGTACGGATTACAATATTTCACCAAGGTAAGTATATCTGGAAAAATAGTATTCACTTTGAAACAACAACAACAACAACTGATTCACAGAAACAAGTGTAACAAAGTTTGGTGAAATGATAGATCTTTGTTAAAAGACGATATCTAGTCGACAGTATTCAAATAATTTCTTCGAGCTGTTTACTGTTATACAATGTGTACTTGAATTGTACTGTTCATATTTCTGTCATGACAGATATTAGGAAAAGAATATTAAAACTTAATATGAAAAGGTCTGTCGATATTCGACACCTTTGACTTAAGGACTTGTGACAGACTACCATACCTTTGGTTGTCTGGGTTTAACAAATTCCTATTAAGTAGAGACAATTATTATTGCAACATAACAAAGAAAGATTCATTGATGCAACTAACTACATGGGCGTTGTGATTTAAGCATTGTTTTCAAGCAAAACGAAAAACTATTTCAGACAAAAATACCTTAAAAAGGAAGTTAACATATTTCATTTTGATGCTTTTAGCATGTGTTTTGATGTAAGCAAAGTTTTCATATATATTTAAACATAATCGTATTTGATAGGACGGATTATGGTAAAGAAACAACACTTTAGATCAATAGCTTTGGCATTCGTCACTTAATATACTTGTAGTGAAACGGTTGTAGATGTAAACTGATACCAATCTTACGGACACAACAACGCTATTTAACTGAGGTTTAAATGACTGAAACACAAGTACAGAGTAAGCGGTGACATCAATTTCGAAGTATTTCATGTACTGCGTGTCGATAGATGCCACGAAAAATTCCGCGAATCAAATATGAGCTCAGATGTTATAAATGCAATAATTTTCTTTTATTGATCATAACTGAGTATACTAGTCGAGCATCAGTGATAATGTGTTAGGTTTTAATAAACACAATGAACGATTGAGAAGTATTCCGACATTTTTGGATTCCATGTTAAAAAAGTTGTCTTTTGCGTAAAACAAACATTATGGGCTATACAGTTGTTTTATGTTCTAATACTCACAGGTAACATGAGCTTTATTGTACAGTTTTATTTAATAAATAATTGCTCAGAGGTCGAATGTAAGTCAAATGTCTGTCATATACCCATAGATATTGTTTTGTAAAAAAAGCAAAACACATATGAAGTAAATTTGTAGCATGATTTATAGCATCCAAAACTAAGGTCGATAATAAATAATGCAATAAATCTCCATAATTAATAGTTTACTAAAACTTTTGTTTAAGCCTACTACTTCGTGCTAGAGCCTAATGATTAGCAACAAAATTGTAACTGTTTCTAAGCATATTATATATCTTTTCAACATACGTTCTTTGTATTCTTGTTATTGTCTTGTTCTAGTAGTCAATATTAAAGTTTGAAACTTTCTCCTAGTTTTCGTACTGTTAGGGTGGAAACATGTCCGAAACTGTGTGTGGTACCAGGGTCCGAAACCCAGCGTACCCAGCTCTTGCCCATCACTTCTAGAGCGGTACCAGGGTCCGATACCCAGCGTGCCCAGCTCTTGCCCATCACTTATAGAGCGGTACCAGGGTCCGATACCTAGCGTACCCAGCTCTTGACCATCACTTATAGAGCGGTACCAGGGTCCGATACCTAGCCTACCCAGCCCTTGCCCCTTCACTTATAGAGCGGTACCAGGGTCCGATACCTAGCGTACCCAGCTCTTGCCCATCACTTATAGAGCGGTACCAGGGTCCGATACCTAGCCTACCCAGCTCTTGCCCATCACTTATAGAGCGGTACCAGGGTCCGATACCTAGCGTACCCAGCTCTTGCCCATCACTTATAGAGCGGTACCAGGGTCCGAAACCCAGCGTACCCAGCTCTTGCCCATCACTTATAGAGCGGTACCAGGGTCCGAAACTGAGCGTACCCAGCTCTTGCCCATCACTTATAAAGCGGTACCAGGGTCCGATACCTAGCGTACCCAGCTCTTGACCATCACTTATAGAGCGGTACCAGGGTCCGATATCTAGCGTACCCAGCTCTTGCCCATCACTTATAGAGCGATACCAGGGTCCGAAACCCAGCGTACCCAGCTCTTGACCATCACTTATAGAGCGATACCAGGGTCCGAAACCCAGCGTACCCAGCTCTTGCCCATCACTTATAGAGCGATACCAGGGTCCGAAACCCAGCGTACCCAGCTCTTGCCCATCACTTATAGAGCGGTACCAGGGTCCGATACCTAGAGTACCCAGCTCTTGCCCATCACTTAAAGAGCGGTACCAGGGTCCGAAACCCAGCGTACCCAGCTCTTGCCCATCATTTATAGAGCGGTACCAGGGTCCGAAACCCATCGTACCCAGCTTTTGCCCATCACTTATAGAGCGTTACCAGGGTCCGAAACCCATCATACCCAGCTCTTGCCCATCACTTATAGAGCGGTACCAGGGTCCGAAACCTAGCGTACCCAGCTATTGCCCATCACTTATAGAGCGGTACCAGGGTCCGATACCTAGCGTACCCAGCTCTTGACCATCACTTATAGAGCGGTACCAGGGTCCGATACCTAGCTGACTCAACTAAAGCCCATCCCTCCTAGGGAAGTACGTTGTCTGAAACCGTGTTGGCAGTCGCGGTACCTCGGTTTGGAACCATGTTGACTCAAATCTAGCGCCCACCCCATCTAGAGCGCTTCCTCGTCTGAAACAATGTTGACTCAGCTCTAGCATAACACTTCCAGGGCGGACAAGGATCCGAAACCCAGCTGAATCAGTTCTAGTCTATTACTCAGTTCAACTGGTGGGTTGTATCGAAATTCCATTCAGACATAAATAGGAGATAATGTTTTCAAGCTCATTTTATAATTTAGAGGAGGTACCGGCAGCAGAACATTTCTGATAAGCTGTTTAAATATAAGAATGTGTGTTGGTACAGTCTTGGTATAGTTGGTACTTTAGAAACCTAGTTACGTTTATTAATATCATTTTCTAGAGCCATATGGATTAGGAAAGTATTATTCTCTTTATTTTTTTATTCCAATAATGTTTGATTATAATGGAGACGCACGTGGTATATATTGGTAACAAATCGCGAAGCTTTGTTTTCATGTTTGAAGGTGTTTTATGGGGAACAGGTCAAAACGGATTGATGGTGTTTTATGGGGAACAGGTCAAAACGTAACCAGACTAAAGCGTACACACAATGTTGGCCAAAAAGGTATCCAAGCAGAAAGCAAAACCTACGTTTTTTTTTATTTTTTGTTTGTTTTATTGTTGCGTCTATGTGTTGTTTGCTGCCTCATTGTATTTAAATTGTCTTTTGGTGTTGTCGTGTCTTTGTGGTAAATGTGTGTGTATTTTCGTGCTTTGTGGTGTTTTTGGGTTAGTTCACCATGGATCCATAAGTTTATTTCATCGCAGAGACGAGCAGGATCAAACGGAGGAAAAGGTATATATCGTCTTCAATATTTATTATAACCTTTGTATATGTATAAACGTTGTGTTTATTAAACTCTCATTTCCCGGACGTTCGTTGTGAACTCAATTATCATGATACATTTTCTCCAAAAGTTCATGTCTGGTCAAGTTTGTGCGGACTACGTGACTTGTATTTTTCTTCAGCATATCGATACGTACTTTTGACATATTCGATACCAACATTTTATACAATGAAACACAAGAAAATTATAATTTATTTATTTGTGTAGGGAGATCTAGGTAGAATTAGCGATTTGCATTTTTTCTACTTTCGTTTTCGATTTGGGTAAATTCCAAATTAACGTAACTTTAAAACCCAAGAAAGTGAAATATGGGCACATGGTGTATAACGTAATGAAAATAAAAATATTATGTATGTGATGTCAGTTAACTCAGTAATAAATGTTGAACTTAAAATGCATGATAAACAATGCTGCCTTGCAGCAATGACACTCTATTCATTCGACCTCATGTTCATTCGGCCCTGGGAACACGTATAATATGTAACAATCAGAGTAGGTGTGTAACTTACAGTAGCATATTAGCATGATAGGCTATTTTAAGCTTCATAAAGATTCCGATAAAAACATTATTTTACATTGTCTGAATATTGTTGTAACCCGAGCTGCAACAATCATTTACCCAGCATGTCCCCGTCTATCCATCAACACCAGAATGCAGAAAGCATTGATCAAAAGCAAGAATCCATTTTAACTACAGGACTTTTTCATTATTATCGTCATCATCATCACCATCATCATCATCACCACCACCACCATCATCATCATCATCATCATCATCATCATCATCATAATCATCATCATCAGTCATAAGTAGAAGTAGAAGAAAATTGTAGAAGTAGTAGCTATTGTATTAATAATAGTAATAGAAGTAGTAATAGTAGCAGCGGTAGCTATATTAGTGGTAATAGTAGTAAAAGAAGCAATAGTTGTAGTAGATGTAGAAGTAGTATTTTTAGTAAGGTTTGCTATAGTAGAAGTTATACAAGTAGTACTAGTTCTCATTGTTGCTCCTTCCTTCAGGTATTATGGACGAAGTTTCAGGCAAGGGAGCTCAGAAGACGCGAAGCCAGACGGACAGTTTTGATCACCATGAAAATGACATCCCATGTGATCAGTGTATGGAGTCAGGCCAGGTTATCACTGCAATAGGATTTTGCGAGTCATGTACCGATTTCTTGTGCCACTCCTGTATCGAGCTGCATGGAAAACTACGAGTGTCAAAGAAACACACAGTTCTGAGAGGTCTTGACATGCCAAAACAGCGGCCGAGTTTTATTGGTGTAGATAATTGTTCCGACCATCCGGAAATGCCTCTAGAGATGTACTGCATGGATGAGGACACAATTGGGTGCACTATATGTTTTGTTGAAGGACATAGAGTCTGTCAGAAAGTTGACAAGATTTCAAATCTGTCAAAGGATATAAAGTCGTCCAGTGAGTTGTCAGATATTAATCAAGCAGCATTGAAATTCAAAGAGTTGTGCAACAGATTTAGAGAAATTATCCAGGAACATAGATTGGCAAATGACAATTGCCAGGCAAAATGTTTAGAAGACTATCAAAGTTTTCGGGCAGAGATTGAAACCGCTCTAGACAAAATGGGAAAGGAAGTGTTACATGACGCTGCCAAAGTGCAAAACGAGAACACGGAGAAGCTAAATAATCTGGCAGAAATAATTTCATCTTATGAGCAGGAAATGGACTTGTGCATGGCGGACATTAGCAAGTGTCTGACACTCGATGACAAGCAAAATAGCCAGATTTTTGTAGCAATGAAGAAAAACAAAAAACAAATAACTGACACTGTCTATCAGCTTGAACAACTTAAGGAAAATATGCACATTCAGAAATTTGACTTTGAAGTTGAGCCTTCTATCAAAGTATTGATTGAGGCAGAATGTAAGATTAGAATCAAACTAAAGATCGCATCTGCTATCATTTGTACTGACGTATCAAAGATATGTGTCAAGTCACAGAAAGACAAGCAGCATTGCTCAATCTATGGCATTGTAACTATCTCGGATAAAGAACATATCCTCGCAGACAACAGTAATAATTGTTTAAAATGTGTTGATTCAATTGGAAATAAGATCATTAAGCGAAAAAGACTTCCATCAGCACCATATGATGTATGCAAGCTCCCAGTGTCCCGAGTAGCCGTGTCTCTTCCAGAGGATCAGAAAATACAGTTCTACACCGCTGACAGAGATATGGATACATGTGGTGGTATAAGTGTAGATGGCGAATGTCTGGGACTGCACTACATGGGGGATGACAGACTCGCTGTATCATACTATGAACCAGTCCCAAAGATCCAGATCATGAACCTAGTGGGGAGAGTAATCCAAACAATTGAACATAATACGCTGGGACAAGAATTGTTCAACCGGCTGTTCAACCGGCCTGAATATCTCACGTTCAATGCTGTAAACAGGTTTCTGTATGTTAGTGATTATGAAAATGACACGCTCACCTGTATGGACTTGACAGGGAGCGTCCAGTGGGTTTACAAGGATGAGGAGCTCAGTGGACCAGAAGGCGTGGTTATCGGAGACAGTGGGTGTCTCTACTTGTGCAGCTTTGTTACAGACACCATCCACGTGGTGTCTCCTGATGGTTTAAAACGTGCCCTTATCCCCCAGAGCAATTCTGAATGCGTGTGTCCATTGGCTGTATGCTATGACAGCAACTACCGGACACTATATGTGTCAAGTGACTGTCTTGATGATGACAATCCTGAATATGGTAACTATATGAGCAAACTTAGTATAGAGTAACGACTTAAATTTAATGTCTGTACAATTTGTGGTTACGGAACTGGCACAAATACTATTCCTTGGAATTATTGAAGAGTCTCATTAACCTAAACTTCATATCGTATTGATATACCTATGTTAAGTCTTTGTTTTCATCATCTGATACGTCACTGTGACCGATCATAATTGAAGATAAAAGATCTAAGAGCTTAAACTATGTATATTTATGTACATTTTATGCAAAAGGTAACTTCAATTGCAATGCACGGTGGGAAACGTATGCATAAGTGCATGTCATGCATGTTATATTCAGGTATGTGTGGTTTTCTTTATATAAAATGGTTTCGTTTTACAAATATATAAACATAGAATGAATATGATGAATAAAATTGATTTACTATCTTACAGAATAAAATACGAAACAAACATGATCTTTTTCTTCTATTGAGCCTAGCATACAGTTTTATATGATTATATTTTGGTTTTACTTCTTTGTAATTTTATTTCAAGTTCTCAATATGTCTGCCTCCCTGCCCATATCCACCCTTCCAACCCATCTGTCTGTGTGTCTGTCTGTCTGTCCATCCATCAATAAATTCTTCTATCTGTTTAAAGATTTCTGTCCCTGTTTCTCCCTGTCAACCTCTTTTTATCACAGTCTGTCTTTCTATTAGGCCCCGTTTCTCTCTAATTGCATTTGTCTGTTGCTCGGCCTCTGCATTATGTTGCAACCTCTGCATCATGTTGCAATTAACATAAAACAAAACGTACTTTATATCTGGTAAGTTTTTTTCAAAAGCTCTGCACTGTCTGAACATAATTGCTATAGTTAACTGTTAAGGGCAAACGGTAAAAGAACAAAGAAAGCATGTGAATTTGAATGTAATAATTTTAATAAGAATATAGACCAAAGTTTGAAAAAAGGAAAATCGATCTATTTGAAAAACAATTGTCCAAGCGCTGACTTTATTTTTGATAAGTTAAGATGAAAGTAGTGACGTCATTGAAAATAATGTCCACACAGGGTTAAGAAGAGAGAGAGAGAGAGAGAGAGAGAGAGAGAGAGAGAGAGGGAGAGAGAGAGAGAGATTTTGTTTCGATTAGAAGAACTGCGCAAAAATTGTTGATTGTAAATAAAATTAACTCCTTGAATCAAGAAAGTAATAACCAGAGAAGAGTAAATGGTTGTAGCATTCTGTTCAAGTGAAGATGGCATTGAGGAACCAAAGTCCATGTACATCAAAGGAAATACACGCAACAATCCTTATAAGATGAATTAAATGACAACAGATTACATGCACGGGGAAATTTTTTACGACCGCCACACTGCACAAGTAGCATTGTTGTGATCATGAATAAAAATATATGACAAAGTCCTATGAGGATTGCAACATATACTAAAATTTGAAAAACATTATCAGCAATTAAAATGAAAGACATGGCTATTATTTCTTGTTCAGAAAGCAAATGTATATAATAATTTAAGTGTCGAAATAAATTAGATTTTTTTTTATTTGTTATGGAAACGATTCAACATATTGAGTTTTAAGTCTCAAATGTCTCTAAACAAATATGTTTCTAAAATAAAATTTATTATGTTAATTGTTTTCAAATTATTCATTTGAGATTGTACTTGTTCTAGAAAACCTGGCAACGCTTTCGAAATATGCTTAAGAAAATGTTTGCCAAAGAACATAAATGAATACCTCTTACCTAGCAAGTGTAACCATGGTTGTAACATGTCATGTATAACCCAAAATATGTTTCAACATTTTATATATTACTAGTATCATGTTGCAATACACGATATATAAACTCTAATCGTGTATGGAACCCTTCATATGTAATATAACACTTGTCGGGTTGTATGTAACCTATATAATACTATATTTAACCCTAAGCTTGCTATAACGGGTTAAAGTTGTCCTTGTAATGTTGTAATACATTTATTATGTTATTAATAATCCTTAGCATGTTCTTAAAGATACATTCTTACCATGCTGCAACATGTTATATACAACACGTATCATTTTATATTGAGCTCTTATAATAATGTAACATGTTGTATATATAATCCTTATCATCTTAGATATAACCCTTATCAAAAAAGTTCTACATAACGATAATCAAGATGTATAATGACACTTATGCTGTTTCATGGTATATACAGTCCTCATTATGTTGCTTCATGTTATATATAACCCTCACCATGCTATTATTTTACATTAAAATATCCCCCATCATTGCTGTTTCTCGTTATGAAAAACCTCCATCATGCTGTTTCTCGTTATAAAAGCCCCCATTATGTTGTTTCTCCTTGCAAATAACCCACATCATGCTTTTTCACGTTATATATTAACCTATAACCTTGACCATGCAAAGTTATTGATTAACAACTATTGAAAGGACCTAAAGAAAATCCATATCTGTAAGTAAGTATGTATTTTGCTATCTTAATTGTACGTAGTAGAGTTCAATAAATTGTGCTTAAAAACTACGTATTAATCGGTAAAGTTTATGTTGTCACGTGTTCTTCCATATAAAGGCGTACACATTTATCAGTGTGTCATATCATATTGAACATGTGGACATTTTATTTGAAATGGAGATTTTTTCCTTTAGACAAGAATTGTTTAACTGGCAGATAATGTTTCAAAAGGTCGAACCAATCAGTAATCTATTGTTAATCTTAATGACAAGAACCCAGACTATGGGTGTCAAACTAACGTGAACGTTCAATATTATTTTATCTGTATTACAATTGTAGATCCCAGAAATGATATAGTACTTTTTTTTAAAACTTCGATCAGAACTTCATACTGTGTCGATGATAATCTTTCTTCAACGATTTTAGGGCTTTGCCACTTTTATATTTTGTTTTATAGCCACCGAACTGGTACATTTATGGATAGTTACTGGCATAAAACATTGGCACCTAGATGTGATTTTTACGTTTATTAACCTTTATTATATTAACATAATCAATTTCTAAATAAAAATGTTCATTTTTAATATATTGTCTTTTCGGATAGAATCTAGAAATAACATTTAAAAGGATATAGGTGGACTTTTCCGAATCAGTTGATTTTAACCAATCACAATAGGTCGCAAGTGAATCAAGGAAAACCCTAAGTGCATACCATAGCAAACTTGGACATGTTACTAAATATGAAAGAAATATAAACGTTCATCATATGCATGCTAATTTTAGATCAAAACGAATGGGTGTTTTATCTGGGTCGTCCAAAGTAAAACGATACATTATTAAAGTGTTACTTACCTTTGTATATATATGTGATTGTTTTAGGAGATGTTGACCTGATTGTAGAATGTATGGAAGGTAGAAAATTTAAGAGCTGCAAAATTATACAGGTACTTACTTAATGCCATTTTAATACAGTTGTATCATTGGCACATTTTCTTCATGTTTCATCATTACGTTACGATTCTGACGTCGGCCGGTACTAAACCATTATTTTGAAAGTGTGAGCAAAGAACGCTTTATTGACGTTGTTTTTTGGTTTTATGCTCCATAAACGTTTAGTTGATCTGTATTGATTACATCTTTTCAAGAAGATAGACACTGCTACGGGACCGCTATATGTTTTTGTTTTTGTTAATACATATAGTTTACGCCTTGTGAAATTAACTGATGGTTGACATAAGCATTAAAAACTTATTGCACTTTAAGTAGATAAATTTAGGCATCTTATTGATTACAGATGAATTATTAAATATTTTTGTTAAATTGTATCATGTTTGTACAGTCAAAGTTGGCTGCTAACACAAAATACGATATTATTGATTGTTTACCTAATAATATGAGCATGTATGTTTATAAAAAAGTATTACTTCAATAGTAGATCCACTGCAAAGTACTGATCGAATAGATATTTAATACTACAACGTAACTGCTTTTGGAATGTCAACTAATGACTCAATATATCAGAAGTGAATCACTAATTCCAATAATATTGCTCCATTGTAAGTGGTTTGGTCACTTACAGTACAAAACATGTCATTTTAAATGTTTTTCATGAAATGTATACTGAGGGTACTAATATCTTTGTCAAATTGTAGTGTCACAAATCGCCGTTTGTATAAACCATCAACAAAACTGCAACAATTTTATGAAGATATAGTCAAGTAAATTCGGTACGTGGTGTTAATCTATGCATAAATTCAATCGCACATAAATTAACACGTCTGCTACCCGTTTCACTACGATAGTAGCTGAATAGATATTGGCTGAGACACTTTATTTTGCTCCGACTACCAGCTGGATGATTTCTAGGAATATATTTTGATTGGGAGATCGGGACAGTTGGTTTGAAAATATTGACAAGTGGGGAGCAGGGGATTAACGGTCACACATTCATTGTGTGATCACAACTAACGATTCACTCATGCTAACTGGCCGTTAATAAGGAGTCAATTAAAGAAGGATTTGCTAAATCAAACTGACCGCTGGCCGCAGTAAGCACGTGACCGCTGAATAGACCACAATTAAAGACGAATTGCTTGGGAGGACTTAAACTGATCGCTTACAGCATGGTGACCGCTCTTAATACGTGATCGCTAACACAAGTTAGTATATGCTTTGCAGTGTTTGTTTAATACTGTCTGTATGTGACTGTCACTGAAACATTTTACATGCGGAATATATTTTCAACTTTTTATTCGTTTTTATTAATAAACTTGTGATTAGCTTCAACTACTTGACATTCATTTCAGGGTTTAAACCACTCGCTTGCATTAACCTGTACATGCAAGATTTAAACACAGCGCAAAATATTTATCTATTTAGAGGAAAAAAAGCTCTAGGAAAAATGACAAATGTCAATTTTATGCATGCTGTAAATGGTTCTAAAATGTTTAAATACTTATATCTGATAAATATTTCCCCAAAAGTTCATTAACGTAAACGTTGGTGACTAAAGAGATAATTTTCCACAAAACTTGCTTAATGTATAGCTAAAGATTTATCAATCCTCAAACAACTGTTTACCCTCTGTCTATCCATGCTCGGCAAATAAGCGATGTGTGGTCAGATATCTGATTGGCTAAAGTTGTTTGTCAGTCATTATCTTAATAAGGGTTAATAGGAAGGTAAAATAAATGAGATTTACTGTTTGATTTGTAAAGAAAAAAAAACAAACAACGTTAAGGTCAAAGCGTATTCAAAGAATACTGTTCAACTGCAATAAGATCAATAAATCTGAATGAAACATTCTACTACTTCGTGCTAAAGTCCAATGTTTAACAACATTTGAGTTAAACACAAGCATATAGCGTTGTTTTAACCATTACTCGCATACTAAAATGATGCTCATCCTAAAAAATAATATTCCGCTTAAAATTGTAATAGAACGGTTGAAATATCATCTGAGAGCAGCCTTTATTTATGGGCAGTTTATGCAAATATCTTCCAGCTGTATAAGGCTATCATTTGTCAGTGAAATCATCAGTATTGCAACGTCAAACAAAACTGTTATGTGCTGATTTTAATACATGTTCCCCGGCTACTGCCTTGCTCAATATTGCTATGTCGTCATTACATCAGCTTAAAACTTAAATATACCTGTAGTTGAAAATTTAGTGTTAAGAGAATGAATTTGTGTTATAAGTTATGTCCATGTTAATGTGTATAAAACTAAAGGTCAATCCAATATCGCTTTTCTTTTATCTAAATGTTCTTGCCTTTTATTTAATAAATATAATCGTATGCTTACGTTTAATTTTGTAACTCTATGTTTCGCGATGTTTTTGTAGGGTAAATACGTACGCGCTTATCTCCCTTCGTAAAATGATGAGGTAAATTCTACCCTAACATTAAAAGCACAAACTGTTCAATTTTCCAAGGAAGACATACCTTAGTCGTGAGTTACGACCAACCGAGTATCATCACCTAAAACGATGAAACTTTGAAGAATTTGAATACTTTACAAAAATGTAGACAAAACTATGGGCTAATTTTACTAGTATTTTTGAGCAAAATATTTATAAAACACCAGGTCGGTCCAGGTTTCATCAGTTAATCTTGCATTTATGTATTGAGTGGACGTATTGATTGAAACCTTAAAACTCACAAATTCGGTAGTTTGAATGTTCATGCACATATATTTTCAATGTTTATATATGCATATAGACAGAAATTTATATTTTTGAAAAAGAACTTGAAATAAATCATTAACATAAATAAAATATTGATATATTATTCATATTAGTAGTTCACTCAGTTGTATTTTTGAACTTGCAATCCAATTATTTCACTATTATATCATGTTAATATCACAGTTCAAATACCATAAAACAGTCCCGATTTTACAATACGAAAAATATACAAAAAATACAAATTACTATAAAATATAGAAAAATAACCAAACTACTAACTCATATAAAGCCAGTCACTACAAGTCCATTGCTCGAATAACTATGAATTAATTAAGTTAAAGTGAAAGTAAAGAAGTATTACTGCTTAGTAAGTGGTGGTGTATATCTGACGGTGGTACGCACGGCTAGAAGAAAATGTTCACCGTTAAAATGTCACTCTCACGAGAACACATAAACATAGACGGATGCGAAAAAACTGGTTTGGTAATACCTCCTGCATCACGACCACAAGTCGGACACATCCTCGCTCAAATACACGGGCCTAGAAAAAATGAAATACTATATGATGCAAGCCACCCGACACTGGCAAAACTGACACCTAAACAAACAGACAAAACAGACAATGACACAGTGTACATGTAAACGAAACAATGAGCTGTGCACATTAATTTACATATCTTACATACTATTTAAAAAGGAAATCATGCGCAGGCTATTATTACCTAGCACCTGTGCACATAATGGTCAATTAGCTTACTGTGGTCATTAATGCCGTTCTAAACAATCCCTAAATAAAAGAAATAATACAAAACATCCTTTTATACCTTGATTAGCACAAATGGAATTGACCTCTGTTTAATATATATGTAATGTCAAGTGTCACATGAATTGGTTACAAAATCCAGCAAGATCCAATCAACATATACTTAAGTATGTTATGTTTTCTTACTTGCTTTAGCAAATACATACCAAAACTAAACTCGTTTTAAAGTAGACTGTTTAATTATTTTAGAAACTTTAACGTTATGTTGCACTATTCCATCTTGGGCCAATTAAAATTGGTTTCAATTATTGAGACAATTCAAGCTTACTAAATTTGTGAAAGCAAAGGAAAATAAAAATTCGTTTAAAAGACATCAACGTTACATTTTGTGATGACATTTTTTCAGTTTCAAGACATTTGAATTAACAACAAGTAACTTATGACCAGAAAATTTGACACAGTTGTCTGATCAATAGATTTTCATTCCTGTGAAAGAACATAAATATCCAGAGCCACAGCATTGGAAATTAGCTTTGATCAGGTATAATATATTAAATTTACGATGTTTATTGTATAAAAAATACGTGAAAAAAAGCGTCTTTAAATAATAATTTTCACTTTTCAGATTAAATTAGAGGCATAATAATATCAATGTACTTTCCCAAATCCCCTGGTTGTAACAAGTAAGTCGCATCATTTGCTTATTTTCATCTAAAAATGGATGTTATGTTAGCTAAAGATTGGCGACACTGCAGCAATAGCATTTTCACACCTAACAGTTGTACATGTATTATAACTATTAATAGAAATCGACATGAATCAAAATTTTGCTTAAATAGAACCGAATAATATATATGTAATAAAATTTAACTGTTCCTTATAATAAATAATAAATTCTCTAGGTTTTGGTAAAACATATGCCCGGCATAAATTCTTAAGGAAAAACACACCACTTTAGCAAACTGGGTTCATTTCCTCCGTTTTCTATGACTATAAAGTGTCATTGAATTGTTGGTAATTTATACATAACATGTATAACCTTAAATAAAACAAAAACTGTAAAGAGCTTATTGTCATTTCTGCGTTTATAACAACAGAAATGGGTTTAAAGTAATCCTGTTGTAAAAATGTATCAATAAAAAATCTACTCAGCACTATTAATATTAAGATAAATTCAATTTTAATGCATAATGCACAAAGTTTTGTATGAAAGTTAAGATCGTCCATTCCCAAGCAGTTAGTTTTGTCGACTGAAATTTTCTCGAGCGTTGGTTCAAGTCACTGCCAGGATCAAAAGTTACAGGGGTTCCATCGGGCCAACTGTGTTTCTGTTCCTACATGTACATATGTGTTTTTCTAGCAGTATTTATTGGATGATAATTTTGCGCGACGAACTAATGAATTCATAATCTTGAAACCTTTTGGTTAGCCTTGCGAAACTAAGGCAGTATGAATACGATAACTACTTTAATAAACAATTCAGCATTAGGACCAAACAAACTGCCCAATCTTTCATATAATGATCATGTACCGCCGGGTATAGTGGGTCAATACATAAATGTAGAGAAATTGGAAGGAAAATTTTATTACGGCATTTAATTGATGGACAGAAGATTCGTCAGGATCGACCGCACTTCCGCGTAAGATGAATGGCTTTATTTAGAAAAAATAATTACTTTACAGAACCAATGGCTAAGATAGGCAAACGGATCCTACTAAACTTTCCCACTCGGAATGAGTGATTTTCTTTTAGGAGAAACGAGTTGACATACTTTTTGTAGTATATATTATTGTAAGAAAGACACATGAATAATTCACCCGTTCCAAGAAATGTCTCAATTTCGACAAAGAAGCCAATCACCCTCAGCACATTGAATATGTATTCAATAGCTTTCAGGACGACTACAAAGTCTGACCATATGATTAGTCGACAGAATACTACTGTCCGCCCCAAGACATATCAGTAAGATAAACCCTTTTAGTTAATAACAAGTAATGGAACGAAAACACATTGTGTGTTGTTGTTTTTTTCAGTACATACGTTTATGAACTACAAACCTTTAAGCTTTCTTAGAAACTAGCAGCCATCGGTTTCATGTACACTAGCAGTATTTCGGCGGTTAAGTAAGCATTGACAGTCGAAGGATCACGCTGTGATTATTTTGTGTTAGTTCAGTCAACTGCTGTCGTAACAACATTTAAAAAGTTTTTTTTAAAGTTTTTTAATATAAACCCAACAGCGAAGGTGTGACATCCGCAGTTGAAGCGCATGTGAGCACTTTCTTATTAACCTCGTAGACATCGGTACGTCCGCCAACAGTTTCATCGACCAGACACAATTCATCAGAGCAGGAATTAGGGTTACCTACTACTCGCATACTCACAGAGGCGAATCGACGCGTGGAACAGTAAGTACATTTTGTCTCATCCAATAGACTCCGCTGTGACAACACGCTAAGTTGAATTATGCCGAGTGCTGTATGCGACGAATGCCGATATGAATGGATAAACCCAATAACGGAATTACGGCGTTATGACATGTGCGCATAATACGTATCTGCCTTTAATCTGATTGATAGTATTGAAACAAGTCGGACAAGTAGAATGTCTTCGACAATAACTTATTTGGTATATCAGATCGATGTTGTTACTAGTACAAATAACTTACACATCGCCTCCATACGCTAACGCACTTCTATGTTATATATACATTTCATTATGTAATAAGGGCTTAAAAGGCGCCTAAAATACAGCTATCTCAATTATTCTGCAAACGGGAAGGTGATTGATATTATTTTGTAAACTTTTCTGTCGACTGGATCTGGTGGCGCAGTCTGTAAAACCGGTTGTTTAAATGGTATTGATATAGTTGTATACATGTAGCTACTTTCCATGGAAACATAGTTTAAAGACTGGTCGGTCAGTTTCAGGAAATGCCACTATGTAAGATTTGATGCCAGCTTTTTATATCATTCTATACACGGTGACATCAGCGCTTTATCTAAGCTAAGTGGGCACTATCTCCGAAATAACAACAACAAAAAAAACACCAAATAAAAAACAAAAACAACACGATAATCCCTACAAACAAACTAACAAAAATCCATTGAAATGTCGACTTTATACCTAAGCTAATTTGGGTTTCATGCAAATTGCAAACTCATCTTTTAACAGATTAAAGTTAACATTAACTAAAGCAAGTTTCTCTGATTGTTTATCTTTTTATTAATGATTCATACAAATATCTCCTTAATTTATGAATTAGTTCATCCTCATCCTCATCCTCCTCATCATCCTCATCATCATCTTCATCCTCATCATCATCATCATCATCATCATCATCATCATCACCATCATCATCATTATGTTTTGTCTATTTAAGTTTTTTACTCTTTTACTCTATGTAAGTTTTATAGTTTAAGCTAAAATGATTGTTTTACATCTTTACATTCGTCAAATGAGTTGAAATACCAAAAAGGGCATGATGTATTGATCTTATGCCGTGCAAGTTTTATAATCGAGCATGATGTATAAATCAAATTTACAAAAGTAAACAGAACATGTTTTCAAATTAATATCTCTCTTATAAACCAACACGCTCATTTATTGAAGTCATGGTCATGGTCAAGATTTATAATTACATTATTTATTAGCTTTATATTGTATACATTGCATAGAGGCTATGTTCAGATTTATTCAGCAATATGCGTCATATCAAAATGCAGTTGAATTATCAGACACAACCTACAGCAACGCCAATATAACGACCATTAGTATGATTCGAAATAAATCACTCTGAAGATGACTACTCCATTGCATTGGTCGGAGCTGTCAGGAAACTCCTCGGAAAGAGCTGTCAGGTAAACTCATTGGTCGAAGCTGTCAGGTAACCTCCTCGGTCGGAGCTGTCAGGTAAACTCATTGGTAGGAGCTGTCAGGTAGCTCCTCGGTCTGGGTGTCAGGTAAACTAATTGCATTCTGAAAACTTAAAAAAGGATACTGGCGATATTATAATCATCATCTCATTATTAACATTTCCGATATTCTACGCTCGTTTAATACGATAATTGCGAGTATTAATGATAAACTAATTGAAACATAAATAACCAATGTTCTGTCAGTAAAGCATGTGCCTGTCAAAACTGTCACAATCAAGTTTATATATAATTTACATGTCAATCCCGATATCAATTGTTATATACGTTTAGACATGATATGATCATAAAAAATAAATAATAAATAGTGACGTCAATACCACACGTGCAACGTATTTTTTTTTCTTTCTTTCTTTTTTTTTCTTTTTGAGATAAGCTATAGACTACCCTTGTGAAATCAGTATATATTTTATGCACATATTACAGTATTTGAAATAAGTATTTTCATTAAATACAATTTTAACATGAAAATATAAACTAAGAGCAAACGTGGCCTTCAGTTTAAGTATGTCTGTTTAAGATGATTATTAAAGACCAGTTTCGGAAAAAATAACAATTATCACCAACATGCAATTATTAACATTATTCCTTAAAATGTGTTAAATAAGTTTTAAGGTATATACAGATTTTTCCATTCCATTGATCAAGAAAGAAATAGGTAACAGTTTGGTTTTCAACATAAAGGTCATTATGGTATTATTGAGATCGAGATTTTTGTTGTTACATTGATCTGTCGCTTATTTTAGTTTATTTGCAATTGAGCATAACTGTGGAAAATACTTTCAAGTAAAATAACATGTGTAGTTATGCAATCATGCTTTATGATGTAATTAATTTAATAATTTACAAATTTTATCAGTGTTTTTGTATGTCGTTTCCTTATGGCACGTGGAAAGGGGGTTATGTTATGTACATGTAGAACTGGAACATGAAACGTAACAATGTCCTAAGAGAATTACCAAAATTTATAAAAATGAAATTGCACTAGATAAAAGTACGCACACATATTCGCACGTACGCCCACAAACACACTTTATCACACGCGCTAAAGTGATAAAACACTCTGTTGACACCGTACACAGATCGCAGAGAGGGCAAAACAAATGTTACCACATTTCAATTATCAATCGACAAGATTACTAAGGTGTCAGTCATAAAAAGTAAGAATCACCTTTAATTTGATAGTGTCAAAATACTCCAAAGAAAAAGCAATTGCTTCGGTTTCTTTAAATATTTCTATATAAACATCCGAGGCAGGATAACTTTCTAGTGGTGCTTGTTATTAGCCTAGATACCATTGCATCTTAATGGTCTACAAATGGAATATTCAGAGTCACAAATAACCAACGACACCGGCTCTTTTGAAAAGTGATACATGCTTACTGAAGTGTAATACCTTTTATATATGCGTTTAAATAATTGTTCTTTTTTACTTAATTACATAAATATCCAAAATATCTATGAATTATTTAATTTTGTTAAACATATACGTGAGATAAATATACATTTCAAATACTGTGATTAAAATATTTTAACATATTCCGTCACGGATATCATAATTGCAAATTTTATACTGCTATGGCATGTCATATTAGCGCCATTTTTCCATAATGCAAGATTTCGAAATTAACAAGTTCTGACAATTTCCGCACCTTTGACTTCTCTGATTGGGGTTACACCATTCTACTTGCACAATCTTGTGGATTTTAATACCACGCAAAGCGAGTCACCGATGCATTGATGGCTGTGATGTTACATTTACCTTGGTCACCAGTGTAACTGTACGTCATTCTGTATTCAAAATTTTCAGACCAGATTAAAAAAATAATTTATTTCTAAGAAGAGATGGGAAAGATACGGTGACAGAAAGATAGAGCGTGTATACCAAGCATACCAAATGTTACGTAGCAGGTCACTTGACATTTAATTGATATAACTTGGCATCTGTTATCATGTCGGAATTGGAAAAATAAGACGAGCTAATATCTTGGCGGACCAAAATAATGTCATTATTAATTTGTACCAAGAACAAAATACGATATGCATTGATTCGACTAATACAGGGACCGCATAAATTATAAAAGATGTAGGCATGTATATTATCCAGGAGTGGTAATAGCAATGTATATCTGTTACATTGCTAAATTACTATAAACACTAGTGGACAACATAACGTGATGTGTTTTATGTCGCATTTATATGCATTTACTTCGTACCTCGTTATTAATAACGATATTACAATTCAGACACCAAGTGTCACATGTTCACGTTCACATGCTTGTCTTAATTGTGAAATAGACGCAGACAGATCTGAAATATGTTTGAAACATTCTCACCTTTAAGCAGTAAATACGATTGTGAAATGTTGCAATGAATACATATACTAAATTTAAAACGGATGTTACAGCATAAACCTCCGATTTTATTGTTTGAAACACTGAAACACTAAAAATAAAAGGTAAGAAATAGTCATAGACATTTTTCCCTTCTTAAATCTCACTAATGATTTGTGTGGGTTTAAAACATCATCACAAATCCCACTTACCAATGAACTGATATTTTTCTTAGTTATAAATATACTGATATTTAAGCATTATTTTGAAACAATATTATCATTTTTACACCAAACTGGTTACAGGTCAAATAGACATTGAATTAGTACCTTATACTTAATCAGTGAACCCTGTCGATAAACACAAGTTTGAGTGTGACACTTCTCAAGTAGCCCCCAGGTGGTGTTCAACAGAGGTGTTCACAGCCTTTATGGACATCTTTGAATTGCCGCTTACCTTTATCCGTAATTGGTGCTTCTCAAGGGTGAAATGCACTTAAATTTTACAGGGAACACAGAAATGTGGCTGCTAAGAGGTTGTTTCTTCTCAGAAGTGCCTTTTAGAAAGTTTTTCCTGTAACCTAATTAATCTTCATATTTTCATATTTTCAGATAGCTTACACATATGTAGTTATATATTATTTATATATATTTGTTTCATTAGATAGAGTATACGTAATTATTTCGTTATTAAGTCTTCGGACGACAGAGTAAAATAACGTTTCAGGAAGCAAGGTAGAAAACGTAGAAATACTGATGTTAAAAGCATGTTCTCACAGTGAACGCAGCATGACAAAATCGTTTTATTACACTCTGATTAACCGAAACATGATAGGTGTGCCGTGAAAACCTAAGCAAGTGAAAGGGGGTTCAGAATTGCATATGAAACTTATCTATTACTTTTCGAAATTTTTAACAAGTTCTCTGTTTATTCTGTAAAATAAACAACGCCGTAAAAATCTTGTTTGATAACAAAAATGACGAAACGCATCTGTTTTGCAGAGTTATGAATCTGACATCGTGTTTCTTGCGTTATCTGCCGTAAGTTATGTTGTATAATGTCTTTCATCACTTATTAAAACTGTACAGAGAAACGTATCTACCACGCCCAAAATGTACACTGCCTTGGAGTTTAGGAACATGGTGTAACGTCCTTTAAAACTCGTTATTTTGGCCTCACTTGGTTCAGAATGTGTTTACCTTGTATCAATATTGGATAGCAGTGATGACGGATTTATATTCAGTTAACCGACAGAAACAGATTGCGATGATGAATAATTTGATTTGCAGCTATACAGATGGCTTGCATATGATGTTCGGCAACATGAAGCAACCACAAGTATACTTTCTGTATTTAAATGATTGTGAAAACTTACAGTATAGAATGAAGTCGCAGTTGCGAAATCGTTTATGAATGAAATAATAGCACGACTTGTGTTCATTTGTGAATAATTTGACATCCTGTACTAGAAACCGTTTTCATTTCAATATATAAGCCAATCATTCTTAACTTCACACAACCAGGATAACAAAATAATTTGCCTCAAATTGAAACCAGTTACAAAAGACCTATATACACAAGTTTCTCATCCCATTGCTCATGTAAGGGTTTTTCCTATTAAATAAGATCCCTTAACCCCATCCGTGCTGGCCAGATTAACTAAAACAAGGTATTTTCATATTGGCATCTTTTTGTTACTTATCTCCTTACAAATATATTTATTTATTGATTCACGGTATTACTTCTGCAGGTTACTTTGTCGTCACCTGAAACTCCTGGTTCTGTCAATCATGTCAAGTCCCCTAAACAAGATTATATGACAAAGTCCTTGCAACATTTATCAAATTTGAAAAGACACAGGACAAAGGTATTCATACGCAAAATGTAATGTATGTGATGAGTCATTTAACAAACAGAGTAAACCCGACTGTTACTGCCTTAGAACGGTCAGTCGGCAATATGGACCGACTGGGTTGCTCAAACCGGTTTTACAGTGCTCTATCCTCGCACTTCCTAACGTTTTCTTCGATAGGTTATTACGAAAGTTGTGACGTCATTGAAACATTATATCCACAGCGTGTTAAGAAGAGAGAGAAATGTATTTTTTCGATAAGAAGAACTACACAGAAACTGTTGACTGTTAAGGAAATTAAGTTTTTGATTCAAGAAAAAAATTGACCAGAGAAGAGTAAATGGTTGTAGCATTCTGTTCATGTAAAGATGGAACTGATGAACCAGAGTCCAAATTCATCAAAAGAAATACACGTAACAATACTTTGTTCAGCATTATCAAAAGGTACACTATTTTATTGCCTCTTCATCCCATTTCTTTAAACAGGTGAAAAAAAAATACAACAATTAAAAACGTTATAGATTTAATACCCCAAAAGTTCCACCGAAGCGTCAATAGCGGTTCAGGTGGCATTGTTGAAAGAGCCTCGGCTTCAGATAAGAAATACGAGTTGTTAAGGAATACTCTTGTTGAGGTCACAGTATTCTATCACGAGGTGATTTCGACACTATATATGATTCAAAAACCGTCTCTGCAGAAGTGAAATGTTGTTTGTGCAAAATCCACAAAATAAACGTAAACAAGGCTCAAAACGTAAACGAAAATTATTTACTACTGCATGATAATTTGTCTGCGCCATAAACAAACACCTTAACGTATCGTATGATATGACGTATAACATCTGTTTTGCAGAAATAATAAAGTCGACATCTAAACATCAGGTATCTGGCGTATCTGTCATAAATTGTGTTATCTTCTGAGCATTATCACAAACTGTGCAAATGAGGTGCTTACCTCGCAAAAATTATGTCTTTCCGTTTGCGGACAAGTACAAAAAAAACACGTTGTAAAATAATTTGCTTTGCCCTTCCGCATGGCATTTTTTTCACGAGCGACATACTCATAATTCTTGGCCGCAAATGGCAGTGAAATATGTGATAAATTGTCTAAATTGTATCAATATTCGATAGCAGTGAGGATTGATTTATATTCAGTAATAAATCGCTCGACACATAAAAATGACCCGACCAAACGGGTTGTTTGCGTTGATACTTTAATATGTTTAGCAGCATTACAAATGTTTGGCCTATGATGCAAGTCAAGAAGGAAGAATCTGGTACATTAAAAAAAAAATCTGTGTCAAATGATGATAAGCTGTGGAAGAGACAGTAAAACAACGATCTCAGCAGGCACAACCACTTACACAGTTTGAGGATGTAAAATACAGATGGAGATTAGTAAACATGTATACACATTTTTATTCAATTAAGCGTTTTAACACAATTGAGCATCAAAAAACAAAAACAAAAATAACATGAACAAACTATTGTTTCTTGCAAAAGTCATAATAACTCAAGATAAATCCAACTTAAACTTTGTCTAATATGATTAAATGATCATCGAAATTTCTCATTTCTATGCGAAATAAAAAAGGCAAAATAGGCTACCTGTGTCAGTGACTCTATAAAACATGGTATAAAACACGGATTTTTCAGTAAGTTAATTACACTACTGTGTGCACATAATGTGGTGAAAGGCGGCATGGCTTTCTTCGTTTTACTTTAAAGGTTGTTGATCGATGGCTTACAACCCGACACAAAAAACAACATAGGAAAATGTTGAATCTAGATGCTCATAATAAAAACAATAAAACTTCGGCAGTCTAGTTCTTGCAACACAATTTAACGTGGCGAAACTAATCGGACATACTGTAAACAGAAACTATCTCGACAGCAGATTTTAAATGATAAATCTAAGACTGTTGAAACTGTTTATCAATATTTATCTACAACGCGTGCCGCAGTAGCTTACCATTTTCATCACATAAATTTCACACCTGGGTTCTAAAATATAACATACACACGGAGCCTTCAGGCCTGTAATAGTGGATCATGTATCTGGACCAGCGTAGGCTGGTGAATCATTCAACATTAACTTAAATGTTACTGCCCTTTACTTTGGTTTTAATTTTATTTTATATACTTTCTTTATTCCAACTTGTTACAGTTGTTTTGCAATGTGTTTCTTTTACATGCAAAATATCATTTAAATCAGAAAGTATAAAATATGAATAGAATCAGATGATCTAGAAAGTAAAAAATGAAAAGAACCTGCTCTAACATTTACATCAAGACAATCAAAACACTTGAAATAAGTACAAAAATGATATTTGAGAACTTGGAGAAGTATATAAACCTGGGCCCCATTTACAGAAATAAGTTCCTCTTTTACGTTTTTACTAAAGGACATTTTTGGACTCCAAAAATACTTCTTACAGATATTCTTTTTTCCTTTTGCATGTTTTTATTGGGCTTAACGTCCCACCAACAGTAATTCAGTTATCTGGAGACGGTGTCCGATTGATGCAAATATAGTGCTGCCCACAGTGTGTATAGCATGTCGTGAACACCTGACATGATACCAAACCCAGTCACATTATCCTGCACCGGACCAACCAGTCGTTGAATTTTGGCTTTTGCGTTGGCAAGGGACCTTTAACACTACCATTTTAACGACTTTGGTAATTCGCGGCTCGGGACCGAACCCGGAGCCTCCCGTACATAGAGACGAGGCTCTGTCGATTGCGCTACCAGATCCTGTCCTTTTGTAACTGTTTTGATAGTTTGCATGCATTGGAAATAAGACAGACATTTCTTCCAGTCATACTTGTGTAAATGCTGATTGGTTGTCTTTGTCTAAACTGTCTACTGATAATTTACCACTTTCAATATGGCAATTGTTTAATTTGTCTGTCTGTTTATAAGTATAAATTTGTACTTTGAAAAAACAACAACACACATTTGTTCCCCCATTCCACTTTCCTACGTTCTACCAGCTACTATGTATTTTCCTTAGTGTTATTTTATTCAATATACCGGAAAAAATGTATGTTTGTTTACATGTGTAAATGCATTTCTCTATGTTGTATATATCCATGTACGTGGATGAAATAAAAGCTATGTCTGTTTGTCAAAATACATCATGTAATAATCAGGCAAAATATTGAGCCTGATAAAAATCTCAAGTGAGAACGGATCCCGAAAGGGACCACGTGGCGGTAAACAAAATAAAGTGCAGGGTAATACATCCTCTCATTATTTCAAGGAACACCTAGCTTATCAGTAAAATGGCAATAAAACATGTTAATAACACAAGAATCGATATAAAATAGTTGAAGTAAATACTGGCCCCACACGATAAAAACAATTAGAAAAAACAGTACTTCCTAACTTCACCCGCTTAAAGTTTTGTTGGAAACACATTCTTGTTGTATAGAAACTGCGAATATTTTATTACGAGGAATTTGTCGTTGATTCTTCAGAGAAAAGATATTAATTCTTGATTAATCCTGATCACAAATCGGTTCAAGGCCCATCCAGTCACAGAGAGATTGGGCCGCTGACAACATGTTGGAGGAAAACTGCCATACGAGATATGAAATATGTTGCTGTGTTTTTAAGACGCCTTCGCTTTGATTTTTACAAAATAATGGCAGAAAAATCATTTGAAAAAAAATGTCAATTTAGTCCTGTTATATAGAAATAACAAGTAATACGCCGGACAAGTAATGCGCCGGTAAGAAATATGCTACCACTAAATAATAATGCTATGTCATAAAATGCTAACATGTTCACTCGGTGTAATGTAGAATACAGTTTTATGCGGGACGATGCGATGGCTATACGGCAATATACGGTCAGTTGATAAAATGATGTTTGAAACAAAATTTACCAAATTACCGTTACTCATTCGGAGGTAAATTATTCTGACAGATTAATCACCGCCCAAAATTTAGTTCGGAGCTTATCCAGTATTTCGTTAAGAACAATGTTATATTTACAAGAAGTGGTGTCACAACTGGTGGTGCTGAAAGTTGCCGTTGCCCACGAAATGGACTGCTTAATACGACCTTTCAAATTAAACTTGAAATAAAATAGTAAATGAAAGATTAATTGGTACTTTAAGGCGGTATGCCTGCTGTGTCATAATCTCAAAAATATCTGTTAGATTTTGATAGTCTGGATCCAATAATGTCAAATCCACTCCAACCAAAGATAACAGCTCCTATTCGTTCACTAGCTGTCCTGTCGTATTTCAAATTGCCATGTTAAATGTAATAGAATGATACAAATTTAACTACGTCCATGCTCTGAGGCGTGTCAAATGCAAAACATGCTAATGCAAGTCGTTATGTGTCCGAGTAAATTGAATAACATCTCAGAATAATTGAAATATATCTAATGGAAAAATTATATCTACTATTTATTCGTTAAATAAAAGTCCTGCAAATGATTATTTTAAAAAATGTTTAATATCGCATTATTATTTTTGTTGTTATTATTGTAAGTAGTAGTAGAAACAGAAGCAGCAGCAGTAGTGGTAGTAGTAGTAGTAGTAGTAGTAGTAGTAGTAGTAGTAGTAGTAGTAGTAGTAGTAGTAGTAGTAGTAGTAGTAGTAATAGTAATAGTAGCAGTAGTAGAAGTAGTGGTAGTAGTTGTTGTAGCAGTAGTATTAGTAAAAGTATATGTAGCAGTAGTAGTATCATTATGATTATTATATGATTGTTGTAACAAAGTAGGCTCTAATGTTTTAATCAATGTTTTTTTTCTTTGGAATGCGAGCAAGAATATTCGTCGTCAGCTTTTGAACGTAACTCACTTTTTCACATTGTGAACAAAAGTTTGTGAACGCATGGCAAAATATAAAGGTCTAAAATCACCCTGAATACATCAATTAGACACTTTGAATCTTTGGACACCGTTGAGCAATATATCTGGTATCCAGAGAATAAACGATACCTCTATGTACGGGGCTAAACTCATGAATCTCATGATTCACGGTGTGAATCTCACATCAAAAGTAACATAATATAGACAGACATATTATTTTCAAGTTTCCATCAAAAGAGTGTTATTTGGAATGAGAATGGTTATATCATAAGGTTTTTAAAAGTTTTCAAAATCAGTTTTCTATAGTTGCTGCCTTACATAATAATATCTTCATCTTAATTTAAGCTTTTGAGTTTGTAATTACCGTTAGCAAACCTCGTATATTTATTTTTTCCATTATGGCATCAAGAAATCTGCTAGATAACGTTTTTTATTATCTTTAGAGGAAATTACAATTGCAATATTTACTTTGTTAATGTCAGCAAACGTTCTGTCTTTGATGCAACTGTGTAATGACATATTGTTCAATTGATACATATAAAGGTTTCATATTGTCAAAATTAATATTTCTTTATTGATATATCTTCATTCTTATCAAACAAGAAATAAACTGACGCAGCGATTGACGTAATGATTCGACTCGTTATTTGTAACGTTTTTTTTATCGTAATATGTGTCGTATATCATTTTAAGGGAGGTTTGGCATAAAATTTCATTATATTCTCTTAGGATGTGATATTAATGCTGGAATGCTGCAAATCCGTTTAACAAAGTTGCTCCAAGTCAGTCATTGAGATATTATATTTTATAAAGGAGATTCAAAATAGACGCATGTCGATGAAGCGTTAACTCGATTTTGTTTTTGTAAAACGGACATACCATTGTTCCTCGTTTGTGCGAGCGTGTACTGTTCTTTTGAATGAATTGGTGGGTTTAATCTTTGGTAAACTGTTAAGTTTGAATGCTGATGTGTCCGTAGTCATCCGGCCGCCGACCCAGCACATACACAGCCTTGTTTGAAGGGCTGATCGGGGCAATATACAGACTTGAGTGCACACTTGTATTATGCAGAAAAGAGAAAGTTGTTTTCCAAATATTTAGATAAACTATATCGTTAAGAGAATAAACGGCGTTGGTGAGGCTTTAATACACACACACACACACACGCGCGCGTGCGCGCGCGCACTATACGCATTTTTAATAAGCTTGTAAAACAAACACAAAGAGATAAATTTCACATTTATTATCTACATTGAAATATTTTAAATAAACATTGTTTAAACATTTTTTGGCATCCGATAGGCATCCGATAGGTATTGTAGGGGGCGGAGCGATTAATTGGCACAAGTCGGTATATGATGAAACTCATCTTGTTGTAGGAATACTAAATCCAGCATCTAAACATCAAGTTTCTGAAGCTATCTGCAATTTCAGCCATTATATATATATAAAATGGCTTAAATGGCAGATATATATTGTTTTTTATCACTCATCATGGCTATGTAAAAACTGCCTACCTAACCACTCTCTCTGCTGTGTGTAATATTCATTTTAACGTCTCGTACAAGTCGTTACATCATGCTCAGACAGATGGAAAACGAGAGATAAGTTGTATCAATATTTGATAGCAGTAATGACGAATATATATTAAGTAATATATTGCTCAAGGCATTAAAGTGACCGGAAAAAAAGGAATTATTTGCTGTAGATATAATGTTCTGTGCAGATGGTTTGCACATGGTGCTCCTCAACCAACCAATGACGGATAGAGGTCTAGGTCTAATGAGTTTAAATGAAAATGTATACTGTTGCTTTATCAATAAGAAATAATTGTATTGCTGAGAAATATTGATTTTAAATAATTCCTATCTATTTTATACACTAATAAATTGCGCATGCATGTAATTGCACCAAGTGAGTTTTAATTGAAGCCCGTCTACTTGTCGCCCAAACTAAACAAAACAAATTCGTTTTTATAGAAATTATGTATATAAACAAACAAGTTTTTGGCGCTTATTCGTTTTTAACTAAATATTAGTTGTGGGTGTTTTATCAAAGCTTTGTTGCTTCGAGCAAAAAAAATGTATTTGTCATTTATTATGGAGTTACATTATTTTTTTTGTGATCACACTATTTCCAGATAACTCCACTCGTTAACTACATAACAAGCACCATACGGATATATTAATGATGAATGCCAGCATACAAAAACTTAAAACTAGAACGTTAAATGTCCATTTCTTTTACATATAAAATAGTATTCATATAAACGGAAATAACGTAAACAGATACCAGATGAAAAATGATAAATAATCAACAGCTAAGATTATATCTCAATATTTATCTACAACGTGGCCCCTTCTACTGCTACCTTTTTTCACCTTTGTACCAAAATATAACATATAGAGCCCTATCAGAGTAAAATACTGTCCTCATTTCTGGACATAACAAAATGCATCATTCGCTGAATTTAAAACAACTTTTTAATACAAAGATTTTATTTCTTTGCCAGACCAACATATCTTGGAAAATGTAAGTTGTATTTATTAAATAGTGTCTTTGATTTGTTTTGAATTGTTAATACATCTATGATAATTGATGTCAGGCTGCGTAAGTTTAATATGCATTTAACAATGTTTAAATATATCGCGTGGTTTTGTTTTTTAATATTTTTGTAGTCATCATATCATAATACAAACAACGTATAACATTTAGACAAAAACAAACGTTTTTTTTTTGAAAATAGTAAAAATAAAAAGGTATATCATTTACATACAAATTACAATACCCGAGATATCAGAAACGAAAGAAATAATGTGAATAAAAGAGGCCTAAATATTGCGACGGTATATAAAATTGTACAAAAGGTCAATAACAACAACATGTCGAAGGACCATCGAATCTAAATTTTATGCAGTAATAAAAAAAAACAGTGGGCGTAAAACGGCCATACATGTACACGATAACAAGAGATGAGTATATAACATGTTGAATACTGCGCAATAATGTATGTAATTGTATTGTGACATACTGGATTCGCTCCATGATTGCACGGTGTGAACTTTTGTACAAAAAAGATTTTTGTCGTAGAAAATTGCGGTGATTTCTTGACATAATAAGGCCTAGTAAAAAGTTATTTAACAAAGTGGTCGGTGTTTCTGCTGTTAAAGATATTTACTAAAGATAAAGTCCAGGCCCAATCCAGTTCCGGGGAGATGTCTTCAGAAGATAATCCGTAGCAATTTTAAATTCACAAGTAAGTGTTTGTATAAACAACCGTAATTCTACTTAGTAAGACATCAGTATTTTTCACTGTAAACATAATCAAATAGAATCTTTTAGCGAGAATTTAGCCTATCCACCATTCTATAAGCATGTCTCTTAAACAAGTCTGATAAACTTGCAGACGGTTACAACCCGGGAATCCTTCGATATACTGCATTGCTTGCAATTGACCCTTTTACAGTCAAGAACTTGCATTGCTTTTAAATTACACGATGACCGGACAGGTCGTTGAGACTATATGAAAACAGTGACTTAAAGCCATAATTGGACAGTCACTGCTGGATTTTTGTCTCTTCATCTCTCCAGTCGTGCTCTATATACTAGTAGGTAGGACAACTTGAGCAGTCTCCATACCCTTTACGTGAGATTGCAGAGTAGGTATAACATCGGGATTTTTGGTACCTTTACTACATATAATATGTCAACTGCGGATAAATCCTCGGCTTTTATGATATGTTGTTTTAAATTGTATTAACTACTTTAAAAGTTGTCAGAAAATGCATTACTACGCGAGAATTGTTTTGTATCCTGCATTGCTTGCGGTCGATACTTCTACCGTCAAAAGCAATAAAACGATAAATTGACAGGTCGTTGAGACGACATAAAATAGTCACTAGAAACGTCCATTTTAGACTGTCAATGTTTGACAATACTACGTTTTATTTTGTTGATTTGGGTTGTTTTCTTAAATTCGATGATTTCTTTCGTATTTTTTACATTTCACTTTTGACACTTTTGGCATATGACTTCATGGCATTGTATGACGTCATTATATTGTTCTTATAATATATCAGCGCTTGTACTGCTTTATTATTTTTTTTATTTTGAAACTACTCTTTCATTTGGAATTTTTAGGTTGCCGAGGCATTTATCTACTGTACTTACTGTACATATGTTGTTAGTTAATTTTATTACTAGTTGTTATGTATGTACATACGTTCATTATATCTGTTTTAACTCCCGATGCAGGTATTACTGTTAGTTGTTTCACTTTGACGGGATATTTTTATTTACACTGTTTGTTTGATAGAAAAACCTTCAGGAAGTGCGAGGTTGGAGCGCTCTACAAACCAGGTTTAAGCACCCCAGTTGGCCCTTTTGACGACTGACCGTTCCAAGGCGGTAACTGATGGTTTTTCTTTTTGTGTGTTATGTCTTGTCTCTGTGTTTTTGTCACATTTACATTTACCTTGTTTGCTTTTGTCTACTGGTAGATACAATTTAAGTATCTGTGAAAAGTTTGATAGGACCTTTTCTTATTTACTTATTCTATATATGCTTATATAGAGTTTAAACTATAATGAATAAAGTAGTCGAAAATCCAACTTGAAATAATCTTAACTTCTTTCAATTCGCTTGCATTTGAAGTCAGTTATTGTTAGAATACTATAATGCCTTAAGACATAAGCCCTCCAACATTTTATGGAAATGTTTGTTATAAGATTAATAGAAGCAAGCGTTCGACATTTTTCTGTCCCCTTTAAAAGTTGTCAGAAAATGCACTACTACGCGAGAATTGTTTTGTATCCTTCATTGCTTGCGGTCGATACTTCTACCGTCAAAAGCAATAAAACGATAAATTGACAGGTCGTTAAGACGACATAAAATAGTCACTAGAAACGTCAATTTTAGACTGTCACTGTTTGACAATTGACTTTTCATCTTTCCAGTCGCGCCCTTTATTGTCTGCCTACTTTACTCGCTAAGTCATCGTTTTATTAAATGATTATTAAAGGATTCGTAACTTAAAATTTAATCGAAAAACCGAAATTGTGTTTCCATGATTTAGATTTTTTCCTGTCGTTTTCTTTTTCTACTAGAGTTGGTTTCCTCTTTATTATAAATTTTACATTTTTGTTTGAAATGATGTCATTATTTTTCATCATAAGATGAAATTACATTGCTCTAATTGTAGGTTGTCAATGAGACTGTTTAGATATGATATGCCTCCTTACTTCTTGGGAATCTATTGCCGAGGTACTTATCTCGTGTACATAGTGTACAAACTTATGCATATCAATGATGGGGTATTTCTACTTAATTCAAGCAATCAATTCATCACATACACGCTATTGGTCAATACTGACCGAACTCCGGTCCAGTGATGAACTGCCCCGAAAGTTTCTTTCATTATCACCTGCAGGCAATATACTGTATATATACATAAGTGGTTTCATGTGTAAGTATTGATTTAGCGCTGGGGATGTTGTGTTACTGACTGTTGCCTATCAATTCATTAAGGCTGAAAAGTGTCTTTCTGAGTTTATGCGTTATATAGCAGTGTGTTATTTATATAAAGTAGAAGCCTTAATCGGGACTCTTGCTTTTCTTTGTCTTAATGTACCGCTTTTTTACGTTAAACCGGAGGACGTGGATTTCGCCCCCGAATCGGGCTCCTACACCATAATCGGATGTCATTGTCGCCGTGACTCTCAAAGGACGGCACAATAAAATTATATGATACATATGTTGTAATATCCAGATGGGATGATGAGAGCTTACTAGCAAACAAGAAACGATTTAACACCTAAATTGCTTGCGTCTCCCACTCCATTTCATGTTGAAATTATTTTTGTGCAGAATCATGCTGATCGTAACTTTCAAAGTAGGAAGGTCTGCATAATACATCAATAAATATTTTAATCTGAAAGAGAATGTTTTGCATGCTGGAAATCAAAAATGCAAGTTTTCCCAATTATTCAATAAAATATCATTTGCATCGCTTTCAAATGCGAGATTTAAATTAGTCCTTCTTCAGTTTATCGTTAACTGAGAAAACATGTTTGGACAAATTGGAAACATATATTCTGGTTTAGTACAAATGTACATTTTTCTCTCTAATAAGTATGTAAAGTTACTTTTAGAGAATCACAGAAGAGGATATAGTCCGAATAAAATGTGTCAGTAACCGAACGAATAAAGTCGCGGAATCAAAACGTGTCAGATCCTGAACGATGTGGGTTGAATCCTACTCAGAACGGCGAAGATTGTTTCAAAATACTATGTAACCATTTATATTTTATATGTATGTTGGAGATAATATTGCTAAAAAGGAAGTAAATATACAGAAATATGCATTTAGTATCCATGTAATATAGATGTGTCAATACGTGCACTTGCGAAGGCCGTAATCATTCTGTTTTGTTTGTTTGTTTGTTTGTTTATTGGGTTTATCGTCCAACCAACAGTATTTCATTTATCTGGAGACGGTGTCCACTTGAAGCAGATATAGTGCTGCCTTCACTGTGTATAGCATGCCGTGAACACCTGGCATGATACCACACCCAGTCACATTATCCTGACATCGGGCCAACCAGTCGTTGAACTACACTTATATTTGCTTGAGCGTTAGCAAGGGACCTATACAACTACGATTTTTAACGACTTTGGTATGTCGCGGCCCGAGATCGAACCCGGGGCCTCCCGTACCTGGCCGACGCTTTACCGATTGCGTTACCAGGTCCGATCATTCTGTTTTACTGTGGAAGAATAGAAAATGACCCACTTTGTCCATGCAGGGTTTTTGGTGAGGTGGGCTGCTTTTTAATCATTCATATCTTTCATATGATGTTAATTTAAACCCAAATTATTTCAGTTGCTGTGATAAAATACCAAAACCGAAGTGCTATCAGAGAACGAAGACTTGCGTGACGTAACGTTTATTTCTGTCAGCCCTTGTTTTATAGGGTTAGGCTTTAATAATACATATTACACATTCTACGCTTCATGATTACTCTACAAGCCAGTTGAAAACGAAAGCGGTACATGTGTATAATATATACGAGTATTATATCGATATGGTTGTTGACGGCGAGAAATCTTGTCTGCCGTCTGCGTGTATGTGTTCGTGTGTGAGGATGCGTGTATGTGCGTGTGTGTGCGTGTGTGTGTGTGTGTGTGCGTTCGTGCGTGCGTGTGACTTTTCTTTTCTAGTGTTGACATTGAGCGTTTTATCAAATGATTTATAGGTAAAAAAGGTTATTAATTTATTATATATATTTATAATGTATAATGCAAACTTTGACGATATAACTTATTCGTACCTTAAACATAATAAATCAACTGTGCCTAAAACATCGGACATGCTCTAGGCATTCTGTCACAGCTTCCTTTGAGCATTAAATCTTGTTGTGTGAACTGTTTAATCGTTGGAGATTGGATGGGTCCGGAATTGAATTGGGACAACGATTCCTCTCTAATAAATATCATGTCTCCGCAGAATCAACGGAAACATTTTTACAATATTCCATGTTCACGGCGCTCGATATTGTCTGTAAAGCGGTACAGTTTCCTACGACGAACATTCATTTTCTACAAGATCTCAAACCGAATGAAATCATGAAGCAATAACGTTTAATGACATGACAAAGTATTTTCTAGATGGACTTTTATTAACATTATCACTAGAGGAAACATAATAATATTGAGATAATTATCGTCGTATAGTAAGCAACTATTGTACACGTAAGGTAAGAGTGACATATAATAGATGTTCTTTTCATCGTGCATCAACGTCAGTCAACCGGCAAATTATTGTTTATATATATTATATATTGTTATTATAATTGTCAAACGTGTAACATTTATACACTTATTAAAGTACAATTTATATTTGACTGAATAACCTCACGGAACAACGTGTCTTTCTAATGCACGCGACATTGTTGCATTGGGCTAGGTATAGAGTGCATATATAAATCAGGGTGAAAAACTGGTTGTCGCTGGTGGCGCTTGTACCCATCTACTGTCCATTTCTCTTATTCAAGTTTAATTGGGCAAATGTTATGTGTCGTCTTACAATGTTATTTTTAATATATGTAAGTATTCCACAATTTAAAAGGCGTTGAGACACTGTTTTAGTCGCTGGGAACAGTATATTTATTGTTACTGAAATTTTTACTTGAAAATAAGCTTATTTTTGTTAGCATTCAATTTTTTTTATTCAAACGAGAGTCATTGACATGTGTGTTATACATGTGATTTGTGAGACATGGGGACTGTATGAGGAACACACCCTATTAAAGTACAAAAACTTTAGTGTTGGCTTTTTTATGAATGTTGTTTAGAATATATTAAATAGACATAGATTGTGTTTTAAAAGTGAGCTTAAAACTCAGATATTCCTCTTGTTGATACATGTATGTTTAAGCATGGTGTCGTTATAAGAAATACAACTACGAAAAGCGTCCAACTATACTAAAACAGTTGGTACAAATAAAATAAAAAAAAAATGTTGTTTTTCTTTTAAAGCTGTAATATTGTCTTTTTGTCAACCCATGCATTTAATGGGTTTTTAATACAAATAGGACACTTATATCTCCACCTCGTATGGAAGCATTCCTTCTCAATGAAAGGTGTTTCTTTCGACCCAGTCCTGTCGAGAGACTGAATGGGCCCCAACGTGAATTAGGATTTATCTATAATTAGGATCTTGTCTTTGCAGAATAAACGGCAACTTCTTCGGAATCTTCCATTTTTCAAACGACCCGATACTGTCGTTACAGCGTGTGCAAACATTAATCAAACGAAGTATGTCATGATGCAACCTCTTACTTAACTACAAATGTTAAACCGATTTTAGCTCCTATGTATGCTTTGATCGAATATGTTTTCATTCCAGCTATTTAGTGTCGTTTCCTGTGGAAATGGCATTCTTGACCTCCCTAAGACTTATAAGTAAGGTATTTTCCTTTTATTGATCAGCAAATAGAATGATCGTGTTCTGTTGTATTTACCGTCCTTATCTCGTTCGTCTTTAATAATTCTATCTATTCACCATTTTTGCTTCTTTCACTGTTGAGATGTATCATTTTTGTGCGTTATAGCATATTCTACATTTTTACATTTCCGAAATCTCTCACTGCCAAAGACTGGATCTAAATATTAATAATTCATATTTTTTATTTATTATCTATTACTTTCTGTCCAATGTATTACGGACCCCTACAAACTGTCAGTTTTGTTTCAATCAGCTCATTTTCTACTATATATATTAGGATATAAACTTGAAGTTCAAAAAGCGCTCAATGTCTTGCTAATGAATGAGGAAATCGCCTATTCAGTCACATATGAAGACGTCTATAAAGCAAATAATAAAATTAATAAAATGACAGTTGTATATATAATTAAATTCAAAGTAAAAATTATTAAAATTGAATTTCATTTTGAACGATGCCCTTGCAGTTGATGGTCCAGTTAACGGACTACCTTCTTAAAATCTCATGAAATATGATGTAACCCAGCTGTGAAATTAGGTTAAGAAATGATTCCACTACGATGACACGCTTTGTAAATAAATATTAAAACATATGTAAACAGTCGTATATTTGTAAATTCAAGTCCGTCGTCATGAAGTTTCTGTTTACATAACATCCGTTTAGTTGTTGTTTTTGTATCTCATTTACGATTTGTAAATAATGACTACCGGCGTTTAAGTTGTATACTGTTATATATGAACTTTCGTCTTCGTTGGATGTGTTGTTAGCGGCTCTGTAAACAACATTATCTTATAAATCACACGAGAGAACATTCTGACAACATTTTATTGTCTTAATAGTCTATAGTTTTTTTTTATTTTCTAATTGATGATTGGAAGAAATGTAATTACTGCGAAAGGTAAAAATATTCTTACTAAACAGTGCATTAGAAGAAACACGTAAACTCAAGGATATCCGAAGATGATCCTCTTAAGTTCTCGAGTTCACAAAGATGAGTAGAAAAAGTTAGTGCAATTCGTCGATAAAAACGAGTTTGGCCATTTTTGATTCTCCATATTATGAATGTCTGTATTTAAGTAGAAAGTGTCGCTCCCCTGATGGGCTGAGATTAGAATAGGTAAATAAGAAAAGGTACTGTAATTAAACTGAAATCTAATCTAAGCTACAAATATGCTTCGACACTCCATCCATGTAATTTACTAGATCCATATTGGGTAGAAAAGGTGTTGTTAGTGCAATTCGTCGATGAAAATGAGTTTGTTGACTAATACTCATCATATTACGAATGCCTGTAATTAAGTAGAAAGTGTCCATCCTCTGATGGGCTGAGATTAGAAAACGTTTCTTACTGGACCTACGATCTCGGAACTAGGCTGTTTGCAAGGGTTTGGCGATTTGTTTTCCTGATTTTAAAATCATAGTTTTATTGTGCGGTGAGAAGGTTTTAAGGGCAAGTAATTTAATATCATTCAATTTTTAAATATGTATTTTATGAAAAGGTTTATAATATCATGTCTGTTTAGTTATATCTCAATGACGACGAGTTAGAAGAAAATAACTGCTGATGTTGTAGTTTTATGGTTTAGCATTTTATCATCAATCATAATTTTATTCTTATTTTATTATTTTTATCTTTTTGTCAAGAGGGGTACAATCCATTTTATAGTCATTCGGGGATCGTTGAAAGGTTTAATTATGTATAATGGCCTTTTGTAACTGTTCGGTAACAGAAGGATCTGATTGAAATCTGGTCTGCTTTCTATATACTTACAAATACAGAATAGCGAAAGATTGTAAGTTGCATTGAAAATATTATATATGCTTTATTTATTAATTATGACTAAATTATTATCATATATGAACGTTCTTTACTACTAAATTGCTGCCTTTCAGATTTTTAGAATACACGGCGTTCAAATTAACCCATTTATCTGTCTTTGCTTACAACACGTGTCTATTTTAATCACACATGCTTTTTTAAAAGCAGCTACTTGCAAGCTGTTACCATTGTTTATGATCCTTAAACTATTTACTGTATACTTTATGTACATGATTTTGTGGCTAACTTCATATTCACGCCACATGTACCGCTGCAAATATAAAGTATCAACATCGCAAACAAAACAATTTTGCCGGGTCATTTTTAAGTTCAGCAATATATACTACTGAATATAAATCCATCCTCACTGTTGTCTAATATTACAAACTGATGGATCCAGCGTGTGGGGGTATCGGGGAATGCATCCCAATACACCAATAAGGTAAAAGAGTAGAGTTGTAAAGACATATACATGTAGGTTTAAATAATTCTAAGCTTTTAAAGTATTTTTTGGTTCATACCCCACCCCAACCAAAATTGATCCGCCCCTGTACAACAAGTGAGACAAACTCACCTTTTGTTTCTCTTCTGTATACAACCTACAATTACGAGTTTTACAGGCCGTTACAAATTTATTACCGTGTGCTGCGGAATGACATATTTTGATGATGCGAGCTCTTTTTTGCTCAGTGGTAGGCAATCATAAAGGAATACATATTTTACAAAGATCAACAGCTACTTCATAAACATGATGTTCAGATGTCGGATTTCTATTTTTATAAACCACATGCTATTTATCAATCTCGGTCTCATACAAAGTTACATTGTTTGTTTATTTAACAGAATGCGTAAACAGCAGGCTACATATCTCCTACAGTTAATAGATACAGTAGCTTTATTTTGACATTTTGAATCTTTTTAACATTTAATTTGACGGTGCAACAACAGTATTTCAGATATCCATATCCGTAGTCATACTGTTGCACGTAATATACAAACCTCATCATGCTGTTTCACGTTATATACAAACCTCATCATGCTGTTTCGCGTTATATGTAAGCCTCATCATGCAGTTTCACTTTATATGTAACCCTCATCATGCAGTTTCACTATATATGTGAGCCTCATCTTGCTGTTTTACGTCATATGTGAGCCTCATCATGCTGTTTTACGTTATATGTGAACCTCACCTTGCTGTTTTACGTTATATGTGAGTCTCATCATGCTGTTTTACGTTATATGTGAGCCTCATCATGCTGTTTTACGTTATATGTGAGTCTCATCATGCTGTTTTACGTTATATGTAAGCCTAATCATGCTGTTTTACGTTATATGTGAGCCTAATCATGCTGTTTTACGTTATATGTGAACCTCATCTTGCTGTTTTACGTTATATGTGAACCTCACCTTGCTGTTGTACGTTATATGTGAGACTCATCTTCCTGTTTTACGTTATATGTAAGCATCATCATGCTGTTTTACGTTATATGTGAACCTCATCTTGCTGTTTTACGTTATATGTGAGCCTCATCATGCTGTTTTACGTTATATGTGAACCTCACCTTGCTGTTTTACGTTATATGTGAACCTCATCTTGCTGTTTTACGTTATAAGTGAACCTCACCTTGCTGTTGTACGTTATATGTGAGCCTCATCTTGCTGTTTTACGTTATATGTAAGCCTCATCTTGCTGTTTTACGTTATATGTGAACCTCACCTTGCTGTTTTACGTTATATGAGAACCTCACCTTGCTGTTGTACGTTATATGTGAACCTCATCTTGCTGTTTTGCGTTATATGTAAGCCTCACCTTGCTGTTTTACGTTATATGTGAGCCTCATCTTGCTGTTTTACGTTATATGTAAGCCTCATCTTGCTGTTTTACGTTATATGTGAACCTCACCTTGCTGTTTTACGTTATATGTGAACCTCACCTTGCTGTTGTACGTTATATGTGAGCCTCATCATGCTTTTTTACGTTATATGTGAACCTCACCTTGCTGTTTTACGTTATATGTAAGCCTAATCATGCTGTTTTACGTTATATGTGAACCTCATCTTGCTGTTGTACGTTATATGTAAGCCTCATCATGCTGTTTTACGTTATATATAAGCCTCATCATGCTGTTTTACGTTATATGTGAACCTCATCTTGCTGTTTTACGTTATATGTAAGCCTCATCATGCTGTTTTACGTCATATGTAAGCCTCATCATGCTGTTTTACGTTATATGTGAGCCTCATCATGCGTTTTCACGTTATATGTGAGCCTCATCATGCTGTTTTACGTTATATGTAAGCCTAATCATGCTGTTTTACGTTATATGTGAGCCTCATCATGCTGTTTTACGTTATATGTGAGCCTCAGCATGCTGTTTTACGTTATATGTGAGCCTCATAATGCTGTTTCACGTTATATGTAAGTCTCATCATGCTGTTTCACGTTATATGTAAGCCTCATCATGCTGTTTTACGTTATATGTGAGCCTCATCATGCTGTTTTACGTTATATGTAAGCCTCATCATGCTGTTTTACGGTATATGTCAGCCTCATCTTGCTGTTTTACGTTATATGTGTGCCTCATCATGCTGTTTTACGTTATATGTGAGCCTCATCATGCTGTTTCACGTTATATGCAAGCCTCATCTTGCTGTTTTACGTTATATGTGAACCTCACCTTGCTGTTGTACGTTATATGTGAACCTCATCTTGCTGTTTTACGTTATATGTAAGACTCATCATGCTGTTTTACGTTATATGTGAGCCTCATCATGCTGTTTTACGTTATATGTGAACCTCATCTTGCTGTTTTACGTTATATGTAAGCCTCATCCTGCTGTTTTACGGTATATGTGAGCCTCATCTTGCTGTTTTACGTTATATGTGAGCCTCATCATGCTGTTTTACGTTATATGTGAGTCTCATCATGCTGTTTTACGTTATATGTGAACCTCATCTTGCTGTTTTACGTTATATGTGAGCCTCATCATGCTGTTTTACGTTATATGTGAGCCTCATCATGCTGTTTTACGTTATATGTGAGCCTCATCTTGCTGTTTTACGTTATATGTGAGCCTCATTATGCTGTTTCACGTTATATGTGAGCCTCATCATGCTGTTTTACGTTATATGTAAGCCTCATCATGCTGTTTTACGTTATATGTAAGCCTCATCATGCTGTTTTACGTTATATGCAAGCCTCATCTTGCTGTTTCACGTTATATGTGAGCCTCATCATGCTGCTTTACGTTATATGAGAGCCTCATCATCCTGTTTTACGTTATATGTGAGCCTCATCATCCTGTTTCACGTTATATGAGAGCCTCATCATCCTGTTTCACGTTATATGTGAACCTCATCATGCTGTTTTACGTTATATGTGAGCCTCATCATCCTGTTTTACGTTATATGTGAGCCTCATCATCCTGTTTCACGTTATATGTGAGCCTCATCATCCTGTTTCACGTTATATGTAAACCGCATATTGCTGTTTTACGTTATATGTGAGCCTCATCATGCTGTTTCACGTTATATGTAAGCCTCTTCATGCGGTTAAAGTTATAATAAGCCCATGGAATATACATGTTACAGGATACAACACCCACCGCAGCTATAGTGCCGTCGTAATAGTGATGTCATGAAATGTGCATGTTACAGGGTACTTAACCTTAAGCACCTATAGTGCTGTCGTCATAGTGATATCATATAATGTACATAGTATAGGGTACCACACCAATAACAACTATAGTTCTTTCGTCATAGTGATGTCATATAATGTACATATAACAGTGTACCTGACCCACAGCAACAACAGTGTTGTCGTCATAGTGATGTCATATAATGTACATATAACAGTGTACCTGACCCACAGCAACAACAGTGTTGTCGTCATAGTGATGTCATATAATGTACATATAACAGTGTACCTGACCCACAGCAACAACAGTGTTGTCGTCATAGTGATTTCATGGAATGTACAAGTTACAGTGTACCACACCAAAAGCAACAACAGTGTTGTCGTCATAGTGATTTCATGGAATGTACAAGTTACATGGTACCACACCAAAAGCAACAAAATTGTTGTCGTCATAGTGATATCATAGAATGTACATGTTGCATAGTACCACACCCAAAGCAACGACAGTGACGTCGTCATAGTGATATCATGGAATGTACAAGTTATATGGTACCACACCCATAACAACTACAGTGCTGTCGTCAAAGTGATGCCTTGGAATGTACATGTACATATTACATGGTACCACAGCAATAACAACTATAGTGCTGTCATCATAGTGATATCATAGAATGTACATATCACAGGGTACCAGACCCAAAGCAATAACCTTGTTATCGTCATAGTGATATCATGGAATGAAAATGTTACGTGGTACCACACCCATATCAACAATAGTGATGTCGTTATAGTGATATTATAGAATGTACATATTTCCACTTCGGAAGCACCTACAGTCTAGTGTACACAGCGAGAAATGACAAAAATCTACAATAAATAAAAATGTACTTTTTAAAGGTGGTATCCGACAGTTTGGACCATTATTTTTCATTAAACAACCAAATAAATTATTATTACTTGAATAGATCTCGCGAAATGATGTTTATTGATGTCTGACACCTGTGTGGAAAAGTAAAACATAACGACACAATCGTCATTACTAAAATGTATTTCCTATCTGGGCCACGTTGCACTTTTATGCTTGAACTCATTCACGTCATCCGCTGTGACGTTGATGTCTATTTTTAGCAGGACTCCCAATCGTTCTTATTTGTAGAATTAAATGAATGAATAATTTAAATGCTAATTAACGAGTTTTACTGCCCTAAAATTGAGATACTGTTGAAAATCGTCTAAGCTTAGACTAAAGTATGATCTTTCTGCAGAAACTTTGTTCAAATATTGCTTCTTCAAATACCCCAGCCAAAGGTCAGATATTCTTACATATATTCAAACCAATGGAATGAGATGCAGCTACCGTCATGTGTAATTATACTAAACACATCGAACTTCTCGTCAACATTTTTAGAGCAATTAATAGAAACATGCCAACCTTTAATAATATACATATATAGTTGTATTTTATATTATGTCCGGAATTAAATCACGTTTCATCTCTTAATAAAATAAATTATTGTTTTAACTTTAGATGTCGACTCAATAATATGTTGTAAATTTGACTGGATTTCTAGTTTCCTGCACCCACTCATAATTGTAGACGCCATCTTCTGTTTGTTTTTATGAGTTAAATAATGTAAAGGTCATATTCTAGAAACTTATGGATTGGGAATGTCTTAGATTTTATTTTCTAAAGATCCTTGATTATGTTTGACACGCTGCAAGTTATGTGTAAGTAAGAAAGCTTTGTTTTTATGTCGTGGAGATATTTTTGTGGGGAACGGATCCAAACGTATCAAGGGTACCAAGCCTAAAATGTACCCACACATTTTTTGTCAATACCTATCCAAGTAGAAGTCAAAACGTGCTTACGGGATATTAGTTTCATTGTTCTGTCTGTGTGGTGTTTGTAGTTTTATGGTATTTTAATGTATGTGTGCCGTTATAGCGTTTTCATGCCTTTTGGTAAACTCGTGTCTTTCTGGCGAATTTGTGTAATTTCGCGGATTTGTTGTGATTTCGAGTTTATGTAGAACATCATTGAATTGACTGTTTCTCACGCCTTCTAGATCGATTAGATCTTACACATTTAAGGTATATTTGCATAACCTCGCCCACAAAGGGAGGATTGCAATGTACGTGCAAATTAACTTTTTGAATATCTTATAACGAGTTAATATGTATCGAACTGAGTACTTATGAACACTGGAAATACGATCACACGTATGTTGTTACACAAAGAAAGATATTTTATCATGTTACTAAACAAGCTACCGCCTTATAGGCATATTTGCATAATCCCTCCGATACTCACTAGCTATTAAAGATAGGGTCTACTTAGGTAAGTTTTAACAAAAATGAATAGTACACTGTATACAAGATTCGGTGATGTTTCTACTATATTAGCATACTCACAAAACTTCTTCATAAAGCAAGACAACGTTCATTAATTATTTGTGCACTTGTTATATTGAAATGAATAGGTGATTTTTCTTAACACATAAGCCTACTTTATGGGTATCTTCTATTAATATGTCTATTATACTTATTTATATAACAATTTATTTAGGTCTATTCATATAAGATAGCTCCCTTACATACCAAAAGAAAAATGAAATCAGAAAAATATAATATTTCCTAAAATAATGTACACCTAGTTCTGAAAAGACTTTTTATAACATTTACAAATCGGCATGGATGTAACTTTTTTGCCTAATTATTGAAATGTGTTTGTTTTTTAGCCAAAAGAGAATTCCTGTTTCAAATGAGCAGATGTTCCTTATCACATATTTCTGCATCTTATTAGTTCTATCCCATGCATCAGAATTCCTTCTTACGCAGAAGGATTCCATTTCACGCAGAAAGGCCCCATATCACAAAGTAGAGTCCTATCTATCGCAGCAAGGTTCCATATAGCATACTGGAGTCCCATCTCACATAGTAAGGATCCATCTCATGCAGTAGTGTCCTATATCATACAATAAGGTCCCATCTGACGCAGTAAGTCCATTTCTCACGCAGTAACATCCCATCTCACGCAATAAGATACCGTCTCACGTTGCAAGGTCCCATCTCAAGTAGTTAGGCCATTTCTCACGCAGTAACATCCCATCTCACGCTGTAAGATACTGTCTCACGCAGCAAAGTATCATCTCACGCAGCATGGTCCCATCTCATGTAGAATTGTCCCCCGTCACGCAGTAAGGACCCACCTCATATACTAGATTATCATACCACGCAGTAAGGTCCCATCTCATGTAGAAGAGTCCTATATCACGCAGTAAGGTCCCATCTCATGTAGAAGAGCCCTATATCACGCAGTAAGGTCCCATCTCAGGTAGAAGAGTCCTATATCACGCAATAAGGTCCCATCTCATGTAGAAGAGTCCTTTATCACGCAGTAAGGTCCCATCTTATGTAAAAGAGTCCTATATCACGCAGTAAGGTCCCGTCTCATGTAGAAGAGTCCTATATCACGCAGTAAGGTCCCATCTCATGTAGAAGAGTCCTTTATCACGCAGTATGGTCCCATCTCATGTAGAAGAGTCCTATATCACGCAGTAAGGTCCCATCTCATGTAGAAGAGTCCTATATCACGCAGTAAGGTCCCGTCTCATGTAGAAGAGTCCTATATCACGCAGTAAGGTCCCATCTCATGTAGAAGAGTCCTTTATCACGCAGTATGGTCCCATCTCATGTAGAAGAGTCCTATATCACGCAGTATGGTCCCATCTCATGTAGAAGAGTCCTATATCACGCAGTATGGTCCCATCTCATGTAGAAGAGTCCTATATCACGCAGTATGGTCCCATCTCATGTAGAAGAGTCCTATATCACGCAGTAAGGTCCCATCTCATGTAGAAGAGTCCTATATCACGTAGTATGGTCCCATCTCATGTAGAAGAGTCCTATATCACGCAGTAAGGTCCCATCTCATGTAGAAGAGTCCTATATCACGCAGTAAGGTCCCATCTCATGTAGAAGAGCCCTATATCACGCAGTAAGGTCCCATCTCAGGTAGAAGAGTCCTATATCACGCAATAAGGTCCCATCTCATGTAGAAGAGTCCTTTATCACGCAGTAAGGTCCCATCTTATGTAAAAGAGTCCTATATCACGCAGTAAGGTCCCGTCTCATGTAGAAGAGTCCTATATCACGCAGTAAGGTCCCATCTCATGTAGAAGAGTCCTTTATCACGCAGTATGGTCCCATCTCATGTAGAAGAGTCCTATATCACGCAGTAAGGTCCCATCTCATGTAGAAGAGTCCTATATCACGCAGTTAGGTCCGATCTCATGTAGAAGAGTCCTATATCACGTAGTATGGTCCCATCTCATGTAGAAGAGTCCTATATCACGTAGTATGGTCCCATCTCATGTAGAAGAGTCCTATATCACGCAGTATGGTCCCATCTCATGTAGAAGAGTCCTATATCACGCAGTAAGGTCCCATCTCATGTAGAAGAGTCCTATATCACGCAGTAAGGTCCCATCTCATGTAGAAGAGTCCTATATCACGCAGTTAGGTCCGATCTCATGTAGAAGAGTCCTTTATCACGCAGTATGGTCCCATCTCATGTAGAAGAGTCCTTTATCACGTAGTATGGTCCCATCTCATGTAGAAGAGTCCTATATCACGCAGTAAGGTCCCATCTCATGTAGAAGAGTCCTATATCACGCAGTATGGTCCCATCTCATGTAGAAGAGTCCTATATCACGCAGTAAGGTCCCATCTCATGTAGAAGAGTCCTATATCACGTAGTATGGTCCCATCTCATATAGAAGAGTCCTATATGACGCAGTAAGGTCCCATCTCATGTAGAAGAGTCCTATATCACGCAGTAAGGTCCCATCTCATGTAGAAGAGTCCTATATCACGTAGTATGGTCCCATCTCATGTAGAAGAGTCCTATATGACGCAGTAAGGTCCCATCTCATGTAGAAGAGTCCTATATCACGCAGTAAGGTCCCATCTCATGTAGAAGAGTCCTATATCACGCAGTAAGGTCCGATCTCACACAGCACAGTTTTATCTCACGCAGTAAGGTCCCATCTCATGTACTAGATTACCATCTCACGCAGTATTATTCCACTGAGTCCCATCTCAGGAAGCAGGTTCCATCTGACGCAGTCGAATCCCTTCCTACTAAATAAAGTATGATAAATATAACTATCTGGGAAATATCCTTGACTTTATAGTCCGATATGAAATACAATATCTTTAATTTTGAATTGACGCCATTAACTTATGATTAAATGAAAGTTCCAATCAAATTTAAATCAATACAACTAAATTGTAAATCAACATAAGTTATCGTAAATTTCTTTCGTGATAAAGAAGCATAAAAGGATACAAATCCTTAAATGGTGCAATACACACACACACACACGCGCGCGCGCGCGCGCGCATGCACGCACGCACGCGCGCGCGAGCGAGCGTGCGCGCATGCAGCTTTTGGCATTAAACCCAAGTTCGCTTTCATACATCGCCACATGCGTACATTAAACAATACAATCGGTAATACATACTAAGTGACTATTAGAAAACATCAAAATATCAATAAAAGTAATAGTTCATGTATGCTTTTGGCAAAATGACAGACGAAGCCGTGTAAATATGTGTTGTACATATAAAACAAAGATAAATACATTATTCTATCATATGGTTGGCATTCCTATTTCACAAATTGCTGCTTAAGAGAATATAATATTATAACAGATGCGTACAGACCATTGCATACCGTTATATAGTTTTATAATTAAACATATCAATTAAAAAAGAAGACAAGAAGAAGCAATATTTTATGAGAGGACGAATTAAATGTTTACACCATACCAATTGCAGTGACATAGAACACATATTATGTTATTTATTAAAAATATAGCAAGCATGCATAAAAAGTTTCCCATAACCTATCCTGACACAATCCAACAATAGGATGTGACTATAATATATGGTATTGAACTGTAACACGTGATATGTGACTGCAATACGTGATATGTTGGTACAGTGCGTTGGAGAGGTCAGTAATACTTGAGATGGGACTGTTATGCATCGAAATGAGTAGAATGAGACTCCACTTCATAATCTGGGACTCTAGTAGATGAAATGGGACTGTAATAGGTAAAATGGGACCTTACTGCGGGAGATAGGAACTTACTGCTTGGGATGGGACTTCAGTGGCACTCAACCACTGGCGATGGGACCTTGTTGCAGGAGATGGGACCTTGATGCACGAGATGGGACCTTCCTGCACCAGATGAGACCATTCTGGGACTCTACTACGTCAGATGATTCTCTAATTGGTGAGTTGTGGCTCTACTGCGTGAGATGATTCTCTAATGCCTGAGTTGTGACTCTATTGGGTGAGATAATTCTCTAATACGTGAGTTGTTACTCTACTTTGTGAGATGATTCGCTAATACGTGAGTTGTTACTCTACTGTGTGTTATGATTCTCTGATGCTTGAGTTGTGACTCTATTGAGTTAGATAATTCTCTAATAGGTGAGTTGTTACTCTATTGTGTGTTATGATTCTCTGATGCTTGAGTTGTGACTCTACTGCGTGAGATGATTCTCTAATGCCTGGGTTGTGACTCTATTGGGTGAGATAATTCTCTTATTCTCTACGTGAGTTGTTACTCTACTTTGTGAGATGATTCTCTAATACGTGAGTTGTTACTCTACTGTGTGTTATGATTTTCTAATACTTGAGTTGTGACTCTTCTGCGTGAGATGATTCTATAATACGTGAGTTGTTACTCTACTTTGTGAGATGATTCTCTAATACGTGAGTTGTTACTCTACTATGTGTTATGATTCTATAATACGTGAGTTGTGACTCACAGTTGTTTTGTGCAACATGTGATACATGTTTCCTTCTATTAAACGTTAAACAGAAAGCATTTAACGAGATAAGTTCATAGGTAGGTCTATATCCATACACAAAATGTTAATAAATAATAATATATTTTATTATGTGTATGTTTTTATGCCTTTATCTACAATTTATTGTTAAGAAATTATTCACATTAAATGATTTAATTAAAATCCATTCATATAATTATCCAGGAATTGAAATCTTATTAGGAGAATAAATGGGAGAGAGAAAAATAGAGAGAAACAAAGACGGATAGAAACAGCGACAGGGAGACAGACAGAAAGACAGACAGAGAGAGGGAGAAGGGCAGACAGACAGACAGACAGACAGACAGACAGACAGACAGACAGACAAAGAGACAGAATTAAACATTACATTTTATCAAATGTGTTATTGTGGAATGTATATATGTATTTTTGTGTACGAAAATAAGTAAAATAATAAATCAGATATTGATCAATATGTATAGCCCCAAATTATTGTTGTTGTTTTTGTTGTTGATTTTAGTTGCATAGGCCCCTATAGACCGTTTGCATGTGACGTCACATTTCCGGTGTCCGCCATCTTGGAGGTATAAACTGATACTCGCTGATTTACAAGGAAGGTTAAATCTGGAAAGTGATCAACAATGGTGAATTATTGTAGAGTTCTTGGCTGTCACAATAGATCTGATAGGGAAAAAGACAGATCATTTTATCGATTGCCCGAGGTAATTGAAAGTCAAGGCGAGAAAACAAGGGAATTGTCAGCTGAAAGACGAAGAGTTTGGATCGCAAAGTTAGATCAAGATTTCACCGGAAAGAATCTAAAGAACATCAGAGTGTGCTCGGACCATTTTGTTTCTAGTAAGTAACTGCAACTTAAAACATGCATAGGTTTAAATAGAGTAAATACAACAGATCTTCAAAATAAGTGGCTGAAAAAATCTGCCCCGACATTTAAAAAAGACCCAATGGACAATGTGTTCGTTGAACCCTCTTTGTCTTACCTCGAAATGAAAATACAATGGCAAGTTGATTTTCGAGTTAACTGATAATCACCCTTACACCAACACTACTTGAACACTACTTGAACATTGTTTAAAGCACATGCATTTGTTTCTCTATTTTTATTGCATCTTACTATTGATAATTTATAATGGGATTCATTTATATGCTTCATCTAAGATAATGCACCAAAGTTAAGGCCATATGTGACAACTCAGTCTGTTGTCACAACATTATCTATGAAGTTTCATAGACTTGATATCGGTGGACACTATATTCCACTCAGCTAACTTTGTTTGACTTTACTGACCATAATGATGAATAAAACTATAACATAAGAATATGTTTCAAATATCTTTAAAGCCATTATTTACATATATTTAGCAGCAACTCTTTTTATATAATTTCAGATGCCAGAGCTGAACTTTACGACAATGACAATCCTGACTGGGCTCCAACTGTCAACCTTGGGACGAAGCGACCACAGACGTTCTTGTCCCCAGAAATGGCAAATGATCGGTACAAGAGAAGAAAGGATAGAAATGTAAAAACAGATGCCGCAAAGACATTGCTTCTTCTCCAAGACAGTGGTGAGAATATTGATACACCTGGCAGTCCAGAAGCTGACGTAGATGTTGTTTCCTTCAAAGATGTTGCAGTTCAGACTGACATTGATTCACCATTTCTGAATGCTATGGAAAATGAACTACAAAGTCTAAGATTAGAAAACTTAACACTGAAAGAGAAACTGAACAAATCTTCAAGCTTTTCCTTAAGTTCATTCGAAGAAAATGATGAGAAAGTCAGATTCTATACAGGATTGCCTGGTTTTCACATTTTGATGACTCTCTTCAACTTGCTAAAAGATTATTTGCCAAGTAAATCAATTATTGGTAAATTTGAGGGACTGGTGATGACACTGGCAAGGCTTCGTCTCAACCTTTCTGTAAACCAGCTCTCATATGAAATGAACGTTTCGGCTTCAACTGTGTCACGAACTTTTTTGGCTGTTATTGATGTTATGTACATTCGGATGAAGCCCTTAGTCATGTGGCCAGAACGTGAAGCTCTGCGAAAGACAATGCCAATTCAATTTCAGAAACAGTTTGGAATGAAGTGCGCTGTTATAATTGACTGCTTAGTTTTCCATCATCTGAGGACACTAAGAAATCACAGTTATCACTAATCATCTGACCTCTCAATGAATATGGGCATTTAATTTCAATACAACCCCGACCACAACAGTCACATGACACCATGCCATCTGGGGAAGCAGCTAAGTATGAATGTTCTGGAGAAATATATAGCCCACACTCTTCCACTTGAAGATTGTCATGATTTCTTTCTTTTAGCATTTGTTTAAGTTTTGTGCGAGCCACAGACTCATTAGCTATTCCCCACTTAGTTGCAGCATTGGTAAATCTACTACTGGCTGGGTAACAAATAGATTTTACCAATGACTGCGCAGGATTTGCAGGATCAGTTACACATGCAGCCTTCATATTGGATGCAGTAATTCTCCCAGCCCTGAATTGGTACCAGTTTGTACAGTTACTTTGTTTCTTTGTTGCCATTTCCACATTTTTGCCTCTTCTTCGGAGACCGTGACCTGTATATTGCTACATTTTTCTAAGAGGTCCTTGAAGTTCAAGCTCATCGCTGAAGACTCTTTAAGCTGTGTTAACACCTTAGGAAATTTGTCACTTAATATTGCAGGGACAAATTGATTTGCATGTTCTGGAATTACTGACAATATTGCTGGTTTGCGCCCTGATGCTTCCAAATTCCTGAAGAAGTGTTTAAGTTCTTCTGCTGTTGGTGCTGGAACTTTGCTCTTCATCTTTTTCATTGGTGTTGGTGTGGCTGACATAGGTGTATTAATTTGCTGATCAAAGCGTTTCTTCATCATTTTTGCTGCACTGAAGTCTATACTTCTAGTCTCACGATAAGATGCAGTTTTAATCGAAGCTGGCAGCAACCAGTAGGCAGGTTCTTGAGTGACGGTTCTTGAGTCTCGAATTTTTACTGTCCCCTCAATGGAGAAAAGAAGAGCTGCAACATGAGTGCAAGTTTCTCCAAGTCCAGCCATGCAATCACAGTGTGATGATATGATCTTGCCATTCTTTTCGGCTACAATCCAAGGGGACAGCGGTTTCTCCCGAAGCCTCTGAGAATGAAGTACCTGCAATGATACAAACAAAATATTGTCAAGATAAATCTACTGGTTATATTTAGGATATGCTTTGTAGTAAATGCATAGATATGTCTGCTAAACCTCTGACTAGTTTACAAGAAACTTCTTGGATCATGCCATGGGTCCTATATAAAGAATTAAAAATCAAACTTTTTTGCAATTCGAGCAAGTCTAATTTCTGCTTACATTTAATAATATGAATTACAAATAGAACAATGAATACCAAGGCAACAAATTGTAAAAGTGAACAATTTCTAGAAATCTTAATCTGTTATCGGTTGTAATATGCCTGTAGTCCAGATCATGTATCTTCAGTATTGATCAGTATGTTTATAACTACAAAGACCTTTCAAAATTTATTGCAACACATACAATTCTAAAAAAAAAAATAAGGACAACAGCCAACCAGGGGTTTCAAACATTTGCATGTACGTGTAAATATATCATATGCATTTTTGATAGGAACAAAATGAGTTTACACGAACAATACCTTTCAACTGTAAATGTAATGGCAGGTAAATTTGTTTATAAAATACGAACCCGTGCTTTAACAAGGTGCTTGTCCTGGATCACCACAGAAGACACTCCAGAAACCCAACCACAAATGAATTGATTGTAGGCCTCAAGCCCTTTATAACATTTCAGGTCTTCGAGTGTGTACGGACTAGGGGAATACACAAGATAATTTACGATGTCTGGATAAGTAACCGCTGGCAAAAGATGCACGTCCGGCGAAAGATTGTTCAGTTCGTATGGGTCCTGTTCATCTAACAATTTCAATTTTTCAATGTATCGGGCTCTCTCGGTAGGCTGAAGTGTTTCTCTGTACAGTTGTTTTTCCGCTTTCGATTTAATAACTTCCGTTTCCGACATTCTGAATGTTTATTTTTAGCAACAATACTCCATTACGTACACTTCGATGAGTCACTGCGAAAAAGTATACCTCCAAGATGGCGACCGGAAGCGGTGTAAGGGTAAAAATCACCACCAACTGCAAACGGTCTATATATTCATTGTTTTAAGTATTCATGCTACCTTTGTACGTTGCATTCGATGCAAAACAAATGTAAGCCTACGTATAATGAGATACCTTAAACTCATGATAAAACTGCTTTCTTATGCTTTTATTGTTGAAATCGCTTCACAACAGTTGTTACGAGCAGTTTTGACTTTGGGGGCGGGATTATGCAAATATGCGTGAGATCTTAGCTAACTGTATTGCGTGAGAAAAGGCTGTTTCCGTTTATATCATCATGCAACTCTAAACTCATTTTATCGCTGAAACGAAGACTTTAATGGAAAAACAAGGTAGATCTATTACTAAATATTCGTTATCATTTTGTGTATTAGTTTATTCACGCTTTATTTATCTCTTATATCCTGGAAGAATGCTTTGACCTCAATGTTCTTGATTATTGTTTTCGAAAACTCAAGACAGTCAAGTCCAGTGAAGTCAATACGGACTAAATGTTAAATATGCTTTCCTTAAGTATATCAAAAAGTATTTTCGACGAACTAAATTGTTTACTTTAACAACTTTTTATACAATAAAATACACACAAATGATAATTTATTTAATTTTTATATAGAAATCTAAGTTGGATTACCGATTTTTTTTCTACTTTCGTTTTCATTTTAGGGAAATTACAAATGTACATGCCTTAAAAAGTAGTTTGTTTTATATGGTTACGTGATGTATAAAATAATGAAAACTATTGTTTAATGATTGTGGCTTTCTAAAATTAACTTAGCTGGGCAGGACATAAAATTGACATAGGAGTATCTTTGCAGCTATGTATTCGGCTACAAGTTCATTTGACCCCCAGTGGTACAAACTATTAAAGTAATAGTAAGTGACAGTAGCATGATTGGTATTTAAAGAGAATTGTGTTAGTTAACTTTAGATTCTAAGTAACAAGTCCAAAGATCATTCGGGTCTTTGTAGTTCAAAAACAGTTAAAAAGGACCAATATTAGCATTTTATCTTAAGCAATACCCGTAATAACCCGTAATTTAATTTATAATGTCTGAATAGTGCTGTAACCCGAATAGCAAATTACATTTATTCAGGACCACCGTCTATCAATGACACCAGAAAGCAGAAAGTTTTGTTCAACAGAAACCAACTTTTCCTATTGACAACTCTGTTCATGTGTGACTTAATGGCAATGACTAAAGCATTGGGGGATTTTACAGCACACCACAAGATTATGTATTTATATGACCTCATTTTTTATTTCTTTCTAACTTGAGTACCGAAGAAATATTAGGCATTCTCCTATCAAGGCATTTAAGCAGCGGTACAAAACAATTCAGAGCAATCTTTATCATCAGCAGCAGTAGGATCAGAAGTAGCATCAGCATCATGACCGCCACAAACATAATCATCACAACCATACCCAACATCATCGATATAACTTCAACCACCACCATCCACTTATTGTCCTCGTCATAACAACCATCAGCATCATCATTATAATCATCATCACCACCACCATAACTATTGATATATTTATAGTAGTTGTAGAAGCAGTAATAGTAATTGTAGAAATAGAAGTAGAATTAATTGTAGAAATAGCAATTGTAAAAGTAATACATGTAGTTGTAGCAGTATTAGTAGTACATGTAATAGTAGAAGTATTTATAGTAGTAGTGGTAGTACTACTAGTAGTAGCATCAGTACTAGCAGTCAAAGTATTAGTAGTAACTGTAGTAGTAGAAGTAGCAGTAGTAGAAGTAGTAGCTCTAGTAGTAGTAGTAGTAGCAGTAGTAGTAGAAGTAGTAACAGCAGCAGTAGTAGTAGCATTTGTAGCAGTAATTGCAGCAGGAGTAGTAAAATTATTAGTATTAGTAGTAGTTGCAGTAATAGTTGTAACCTTATTAGTAGTAAAAGAAGTAGCAACAGCTATAATAGTAGTAGCAGCAATAGTAGTAGCAGTAGTAGCAGAAGTAGTAGTAGCAGAGCATTAGAAGGAAAAGTAGTATCGGAAGAAGTAGCTGCAGTAGTAGCAGTAGTAGTAGTACCAGTAGTAGTAGTAGTAATAGTAGAAGTATTTATAGTGGTAGCAGCAGCAGATTAGCAGAAGAAGTAGTAATTGCAGCTGTAGTAGTAGTAGAGGTAGTAGCTGTTGTTGTAGCAATAGTCGCAACAGTAGTAGAAAGTAGTAGCAGTTTAATACAAAAAATCATATTAAATGTCCTGATAACTGAATCGTGTATGTCACTTTGTATGTTCCTTTCTTCAGCTAACATGGATGAGGTATCAGGCCGAGGCGCCCAGAAAAATAGAAGCCAGGAAGGAACGTCTGGTCTCCCTGAAAGCAACATCCCATGTGATCAGTGTATGGAATCAGGCCAGATTGTCACTGCAATAGGATTCTGTGAGTCCTGCACTGATTTCTTGTGCTGCTCCTGTATTGAGCTGCATAGAAAACTACGGATGTCAAAGGATCACAGTGTTTTGAAAGGGTCTGACATGCCAAAACAGCGGCCGATTTTATTTGATGCAGAGAAATGTTCCGAACATCCAGACAGGCCTCTAGAGATGTACTGCGTGGATGAGGATACAATTGGGTGTACTATATGTTTCTTGGATAAACACAGAGCTTGTCAGAGCATTGACAATATTTCAAATCTGTCAAAGGATATTAAGACGTCCAAGGACATGTCAAATATTAATCAGGCAACATTAAAGTATAAAGAATTGTGCAACAGATTTAGAGAAATTATCCAGGAACATAGATTGGCAAATGAACAATGCCAAGCAAAATGTTTAGAGGACTATCAAAGTTTTCGGGCAGAGATTGAAACCGCTCTTGACAGAATGGGAGAGGAAGTGTTACGTGATTCTTCCAAAGTGCAGAAAGAGAACACTGACAAGTTAGATAATCTGGCAGAAAAGATTTCATCTTATGAGCAGGACATGGAGTCACTCATGGAGGACATTAATCGGTACATGGCACTCGACCAGAAGCAGAATGACCAGTTATTTATAGCCGTGAAGAAAAGCAAGAAGCAGATCATTGATACTGTCTATCAACTAGAACAACTTGAAACAGAGATATGTATTCTGGAATTTGACTTTAGTTTTGAGCCTTCTATTAAAGTATTGATGGAGACAGAATGCAAGATAAGAGTGAAACGGAATTTACCACCTGCTACCAGTTGTACTGATATATCACAGATAAATGTCAAGTCACAGGAAGACCTGGAAAATTGCTCAATCTATGGTATGGTATCTATCTCAGATAAAGAACTTATTCTCACTGACAAGAGTAATAAATGTTTAAAGTTAGTTGATGTCAGTGGAAACAAGATAGTCAAGCGACATTCACTTCCATCAGCACCATATGATGTATGCAAGCTCCCAGTGTCCCGTGTCGCTGTGTCTTTTCTAGAGAATCAGAAAATACAATTCTACACCGCAGACAGAAACATGGCTAGTTGTGGTGTTGTAAGTGTAGATGGTAAATGTCTGGGACTGCACTACATGGGGGAGGACAGACTCGCTGTATCATACTATAAGCCAGTCCCAATGATCCAGATCATGGACCTAGAGGGGAGAGTCAACCAAACAATCCAACATGATATTTCAGGACAGAAATTGTTCAGTCGACCTGAATACCTCACGTTCAGTGCTGAAAACAGGTCACTCTATGTTAGTGATTGTCTTAATGGTACCCTCACCTGTATGAACCTGACAGGGAGCGTCCAGTGGGTGTACAAGGTTAAGGAGCTCAGGGGACCAGAAGGTGTGGTTATCGGAGACAGTGGGTGTCTCTACTTGTGCAGCAGGGGTACACACACCATTCATGTGGTGTCTCCTGATGGCATCAAACTTGCCATTATCCCCAAGAGCAATTCTGAATTCAGGTTTCCCTTTGCTGTATGCTATGACAGCCACTACCGGACACTTTATGTTTCAAGTGATGGTTATTATTATAACAACATTAAATATGGTAACTATATGAGCAAACTTAGGCTGGAGTAACGACATCAACTTAATGCAGTAATGGTGACAGTAGTGACACAGAAACTATTCCGTAGAATTATCCTTTAGCAATGTTAACCTATACGTTATATCATGTTGATATTTCCATGTTTTTATGTTGTGTCATCATTTGGTACTTTATTGTGAGCTTTAATCATGTATACTTAGGCACATCATGTGCAGTTTTATTGATATATAATTGTTTTCTTTAATATGTATAAAACATGGAATATGTTGAATAAAATTAATTTAATGTCAAATGGAATGAAATATGAATCATACAGGATCCTTATTTTCTGTTCGATTCTTCCATATCATAATACACATATGATGAAGATGGCAGTGATCTATAGCTTGCATTTTTCCAAGCAATATTAAAGAGTCAGTAGTATAGCTGATATCTTATGCAATATATTAATGTAGGTATGTGTTGAACTAAATTGCTTCACTAGACTGAAATAAGTAACACACAGTTTTTACTTAGTATTGTCATGCAGCAAGGGATAAATTATGTGAAGTTTTGGTATAAACTGTTGTATTAACTGGTAATTGATTGCTTGTATTGATACTGTGTGTGTAACCAGATATGGACAAGACAAACACAGTCTTGTATTAATCATCCTTGATGGAGATGATCATCACATGACCTTCGAAGGAATTGCTATGGAAAGAGTTTTACATCGTCTATATAACACAACGTACTTAAATAAGCAATGCATACTATTATGTAATCAATTCTATTTTTCATAAATTCATTAATTCGTATGGAATGAGCAATGTGGAGTAGGTGCGTCTTTAGACAAAGTATGGAATATATGTCAGTATGTATTAATACATATAATTAGGTGAATTAATTATTAAAGTGTCTTATGATATCATGTCCTTAAAAGACTATTTAGGTATGAGCAGTTTAATATTGGTTAACACATTAGTGTTTTGATTAAATCAATTAGATATAAGAGATTAAACTATAGCAAACTGTGATATCACACATTTATCAATGTCACTGATCCTCATGTCTGCTGTCAATGGTTAAAAGAGAGATAGTAAAACATAAATAATTGTATGATTGGACGCTTTATCTTATCATTTGTGTTCTGTCATCAATTAATGGCATAATCTACATACAGTTGGGGCTATGAGTGGTTGTCCTACAAAATCTTGAATTGAAATGACTACCAAAAAAGAACTGAATCATGTTTGTGTGAATCCATGTCTATAAAGTATGTAATTATATTTGTTATTGAATGCTACTGTAAATATTACCAGTGTTTTTAGTTGGCTCTCTAGTTTGTTTTTTTGATTTATCATCCCACCAACAAAATTTCATTTATCTGGCGAGGGTTTTCACTATGCTACCTTTAGTTTCTACCTATATGTATAAACATTCATTAGGATTGTGTGTCATATATCATTATTGTTGTGTTTGATCAACATGCTTTTAAACACTTATTGATTAAATACAACTTGAACGGTTACAATTTGTGATTATTTTTTTCAAGTAACACATTTATTCCTTTCTTCTAGTTACAACTTTTATTCGTCTCTCTCTTTGTTTCTTTCTCTGCTCTATATATATTTCCGTGTGTGTGTGTGTGTCAATTCTCGTTTTCCTAATTCTCTCTGTCTCTCTCTTGCCCTTCCCCCTCTCAATTTACCTTTTTTACCACTTTCTCTATATGTATCAATCTTCATCTAAGTCTCTATTGGCATTTGTTTCTCTTGTTCTGCCTCTGTCTTTCTCCTGATTTTCTCGACATTTGTCTTTCTCCACATGTCTTCAGTATCCTTTCCATCTCTTCTTCACCCTAAATCTCTGTTTGTCTGCCCGCCAACACCCTTTCATCTATCTACCTACATGTATCTACCTACCAACTTATTAATATATCCAGCCACTCACCTAAAAACAAACAAAGAACTAACTTACACTAACTTACTCAACTACCTACCAACCAACCTCCATCCATCCCTCTATTTATTCCAATCTGCCCATCTCCAGCCATCCCACTGTTTATTCCAATCTGCCCATCTCCATCCATGCCTCTGTTTATTTAAATCTGCCCATCTCCAACCATCCCTCTATTTATTCCAGTATGCCCATCCCAACCATCAATCCCTGTGTTTATTCCAATCTGTGTATCCCAATCCCCCCCCCCCCAACTGTTTAGTCCAATTTGCCCACTTCAATTCCTTCCAATGTTTATTCCAATCTGCCCACCTCCAACCATCCTTCTGTTTATTCCAATCTGCCCAGCTCCATCCATCCCTCAGTTTATTTCAATCTGCCCAGCTCCATCCATCCCGCAGTTTATTTCAATATGCCCATCTCCATCCATCCCTCAGTTTATTTCAATCTGCCCATCTCCATCCATCCCTCTGTTTATTTCAATATGCCCATCTCCATCCATCCCTCTGTTTATTTCAATCTGCCCATCTCCATCCATCCCTTTATTTATTCCAATCTTCCCATCACCATCCCTCCCTCTGTTTATTTCAATCTGCCATCCTCCATCCACCCCTCTGTTTATTCCGATCTGCCCATCTCCATCCCTCCCTCTGTTTATTCCAAACTGCCCATCTCCATCCCTCCCTCTGTTTATTCCAAACTGCCCATCTCCACTCATCCCTCTGTTTATTCCAATCTGCCCACCTCCATCCCTCCCTCTACTTATTCTAATCTCCCCATCTCCATCCCTCTCTCTTTTTATTCCGATCTGCCCATCGCCACTCATCCCTCTGTTTATTTCAGTCTGCCCACCTCCATCCCTCCCTCTACATATTACAATCTCCCCATCTCCACTCATCCCTCTGTTTATTCCAATCTCCCCATCTCCATCCCTCTCTCTGTTTATTCCAATCTGCCCATCTCCATCCCAACAATGTTGTTGTTTTATTTAGTTTGACTGTTGATGTTTGTTTTATTGTTTTTGTTTTTTATCTTTTGGACTCCTTGATTTCATTAACAAATGCATTTACTTAAAAAGCACGTCTTAGTACCGCATTATTTGGCCAAGGGAAAGTAATGTGTTAATTAATCTTCCAAGAGTTATCAATCGTGTCGCGCATGAGGTCATTAACTGTTGACACTTGTAAATCTTGGTGAAGACGTATTATAAATTTGTCTGGAATGCTGTAGAAAGCGTGACATTCGTAGTAAACCGTAAGGGAGTAAGCCGAGCAGGCTGGTAATCATACAGTTGACGCAGACAAGCGGCCGTGTTTGCGTACCATCTGGAATAGGTACGAAAGTTGCCCTACATATAAACTAATTCGCAAGCTCCAGTGAGCAGTGATAGAATAGGCTTATAACCGATATCGGGCCGATACCTTTTATATATCCATTAATTTTTAACAAATGTTATGAAGAAAAAGGACTGTATTTGAATATTTTATTCATTGAATCTAAATATGCATATAACCGTTTTTCGATTAACTGGAATCAGTTGTAATCCATACATGTCTAGGGGATAAGTCAGCTCACGTTTGTCATATATATATATATATATATATATATATATATATATATATATATATATAGAGAGAGAGAGAGAGAGAGAGAGAGAGAGAGAGAGAGAGAGAGAGAGAGAGGAGAGAGAGAGAGAGAGAGAGAGAGAGAGAGATTTGCTTGTTAGGCTTGTACCCATATATTAAAGACTTAATTGCCAGAAACCAGTTAATATATAGACAATTGTTTTTACAATATTTGACAAATGAGGAACGCGATCATTTCGCCTACAGACGTTTCAAAGGTGGCATTTTTTATGTATTTGTGTTATGTCTGGTATTTGTATTTTCTTCACTTAATCAAATTAACTTACGTGTGTCCTTCGGTCTGTGCTTGATCAAATTTTAATATGTGTTGCAATACTTAAATCTCGTAAACGTTCCTTTTATGATTTAAAACAATACATAGTTTAAATGAATTGCATAAAGTGCTATATGTTTGCAAAAACAATGCTGCAAGATAAAACTCAACAACGTACATATAATAATATACATTATTTTCTTTTTAAAATAAATTCCTATTTTAAATATCCCCTTTATCAGCCATTGGTTATTTAGCATTAAAATGTGCAGATAGAACAGTTATAGATATTATTTATCTATCATAAGCATATAGTTTACTTTTACACGTTCGCAGTCACGGTTTAAATATTATAACTTGGCACTGACGTCGGTATTAATGTCAACAGAAAATCAAATAACATCATTATACAATAACGGCTCATTATTAATGTGTTCAGTGTTTTGCTTTCTTACCTTGACTAAGTAGTGTTTACTATTATATGCTTATAAAACTATGATATAACGTCCTCAAATAAGGTTTCTGTTGCCAATCCTTCATTTCTTCATATTATTGGAAATCTCCTCTGAGAGAAGAATTTAATTGGCAGACAATTTATCAAAAGGTCTAACCAATCAGACTCCATTTGTTAATTCAAATGTCTGGAACCCAGACTATGGGTGTCAAAATAAAGGTAAAAAATTCAAAGAACGATCCATCAGTGTTGTTTTGGTTGTGACTAAAGAACTGTCAATCACTATTGCTTTGGTTGTCACCAAAGAACGGTCCAATACTGTTGTTTTGGTTGTGACCAAACAACAGACCATCATTGTTGTTTTGGTTGTGACTAAAGAACGATCCACCACTGTAGTTTTGGTTGTGACCAAAGAACTGTCCATCACTGTTGTTTTGGTTGTGGCCAAAAAACGGATCAACACTGTTGTTTGGGTTTTGACCAAACGACGGTCCACCACTGTTGTTTTGGTTGTGACCAAACAACGGTCCACCCAGTGGCAAAGATTAGAAAACGGTTCCTTCTAGACGTACTCACTCGGAATGAGTGATTTGTTTTCAGCAGGTGAAACGAGTTGTCATACTGTTTGTAGTATGTTATATTTTTATAAGAAAGACCCAGCAACGCTTCACTTCCCCAAGAAACGAGCCAATGAGACAAAAAAAAACAATTTTCTCGTCACATTTGCTATCTATTCAATATGATTAAGGACGGATGAAATTTCCAATCAAATATTAAATATACAGAAAACTTCTTTCCGCCGCAAGACAAATCAATAAAATAAGGAAAACACGTTTTATACGATAATCTTGCATAAAGTTTCCAGTGCACACTTCAATTACATATAAGCCTCTAAGCTGTTTTAAAGACTTGGTGCCATCGGTTCAATGTGTTAGAGCAGTAATTCGGGGACGTCAAAGCATCGCGCAATGATAGAGATTATTTTGAGTTAGTTCCGTTATTGGCTGTCGTGACATAAAAATGAAAACCCGATAACGAATTTGTGACCTCCTCGTTTTAAACGCATGTAATCATTTCTGCTTCGTAGGCATCGCTACGTCCTCCGACGGTTTCATCGGCCAGCAAAATTTATGCGACCAGGAATTCGTGTAAATTAATACTAGCGTACTCAAATCGACGCATGAAATGATACAGAAAACCATTTTCCTATCAACCTTTATCTCAAGCATATCTTCCACAGCTGCAACAGACTACGTTGAATTATGTCTAGTACTGTATACGACAGATGCCGATACATGTATGAATGGACAAATCAAATAGCGGAATTATGACGGCGCGACACGTGCGCTTAATACGTATAGGCAAAATATGATCGATGGAATAGAAACGAACTTAACAGGTCGAATATCTCCGACTATATTTTATGTCGTATATCAGATCGATGTTGTCAATCGCATCACAAGTTGTTACCAATACAACTTACTAACTCATCAACTCCATACTCTCATACATTTCTTTTGTTAGATATACATAGCATGTCTATATGTATTTAGAGCTTTAATGTGTCGAAGGTGCGTTGCTTTAATTATCTGCAAACTTTTCAGTTGGTGGGACCCGGTAATGTTTTCGTGAAAATATAAATGCAACAATCACATTAATTTTAATGTTGCGTGTGTACTGAAGCTAATTTGGCACTTCCACTCGCCATTTTCTCGTCTGGAAACCGAATCAACACAGTAGTTTGTTAACAACATTATAAATATAAAAAAAACTTATTTATATTTTGTTCATGTAAATTAACAAATATGCGTAAAAGACGGAGCACCAGTACACTGAAATGTGCATACATTTAGGTACTTCTACGACAATTTATTGCAATGAAAGTCCGGCAAATGTGATTAAGCGTTATTGTAGTACCTGGTCAATTGGCATAAGACAACGCATTTTCTTAAGGAAAATTTTGTTTTATCTAGCAATGATCAAAAGTTATGGCACAGTGTGTGTTTCTTCTATGTCGGAATGTATGTAAGACAGATATGTACCGGGTCGTTGGTCAGTTCTTTAGTTGTCAGTCAAGCAAGTGTCATAAGCAGCAAACTGTAATCATTTGTTTGTGAGCACTTGAACAAGGCATGGAAAGAAACCGTCGAAGAATCAATGATGTTTTATACACATTGCGAAACCCTATTGATTAAAGTTAACATTACCCAACAAAGCTTCCTTGATTGTCGGTCTTTTTTACTATACTAACGACTACTTAATTTTATAGATAATTTGTTACATTAAATATTTTTATAAATTGTATTGTTATTACTAACCACATTGGCTCTATATTAACTACATTTAGTTTAAAGTAAAAGAAAATAGCTATATCGATGATAGAAAAAGTAATACATTACATACGTTAAATAAAAAATATACTTGTCGAATATTGTGATTACACTGATTATTGAACATATTCCTTCATGTATGTTATAATCGCTAATAGTAATTTCTACTGCTAATACATGTTATTTACAGTCATTTTGTTTATATTGCAGAATTTTGAAATTAACAAGTTGTGACTTATTTCTGCACTTTTGACTTCTCTGTCCGGGGTTATCTATGTCTTGCACATGTAGGATTGTAATACCGCGCTACAAGATTCAAGACGTGAAGTGTACTATGTCTCAGTTACATGCATTTACTTCGTACCTCGCTAAATGCTATTTGAAGTGTCAGTTACAATAACATGAAAAGTACTACATTCAAACGAGCATTTTGTCTTTATTTTCACTAGTTTTAACAGTACACACAAATGAGAAACAATATTCTAACATTATTGAAGCTGTTGTTAAATAATGTATAATGTAAAACAAATACATTTCGGCCAATTTTGTTGTTTGTGTTATGGTTGAATACTTTTACAATCAAGAGATAGCATGAGTCCTTTTGTGAAGTATTACTGACAATTGCCATTAGTTAGAATACATAGATATACATATTTGACTATCAATATGAAATGTGAATCGTGGATTGCCACAAAACATTAATGTGTAGAATATTGCAAAACTGAAAATGTCATCAATAGTAATTAATAGTATAGTATAATAATAGTATAATTTTAACAAAAACTTATATTTCATAAACAACCCATAAAAATCATATTAAATCAATAAACAACATTAAACGTTGATAATATTTGCAAATATTATTTCGCTATCAAGATATTTGTATTGTGCGAATCATCATTATTACATCGCGATTTCAGTTTGTGAGATCACAACATGAAACAAACCTGATTTGTAATGATTTTTAATACTAATAAAATATGTACATTGGCTACTGCCTCGCTTAATAAAAAGTCCGAATATTGATAATATATTATTTATTGAACTATAGAAAATCAAATAATATTTGAACATTATGCACGTAGGTCAGTGCATCTAGGACACGCACTAGGTCTTTATTAAGATATGCTATTATTTCACTGATATCTAACGATTTAAACATGTTTTTCAACTTTTTCTTCCTGAACCAATTTTATTTAAACCATCTCTTATTATTTGACACAGTATAATTCCACTGGGAAAGAATCGGCGCGACTTTACAATTGGTTTTCAATAGTTAGACAAAACTAGCTTATTGAAATTGTGAACGCGGATAAGCTAAGTCGCAATACACTATAGGTTCATTTCCCTTTACAGACATGCCTATTATGTAAAAATGCGTTGGAAGCTTTATGGATTTAAGAATGATGACTTCATTGATATCGATGCTGATAATTTCTAAATATCTAGGTAAGTGTCAAATCTATGTTTCATGACAACACTAAATATTTTCCTGTTGCAATAATGAAACAATCCAAAACCTGCACGGACATTTTAACATTTATTTTCAATTTATGGACAGAGTGTACTGTAAATATGAATCATTTAAAATCACAATATTTTAACTAATTAAGAAGAAGATTTGATAAAAAATATATTTATAAAATACACATCTTCATACGACACTTTCAATGTTTTTTTATCTTCTATATTCTTTCTCATTTATATAATGTTCCTATTAATACGACAAGACGATTCCCTGTATCATGTATTTTAGAAATAAATCTCGCTAACGATTAGGTTTCGTTCATTTTATCCGCATTTGTGTTGCAAATATTTTAGCTGAGTGGAGTTTGGGCTACAAACTTCCAATTTTAAAAATTGTTAATTCATATATCATTCTCGGATATTGCAACTGAAATCTTATCGACCCGTTGTAATACTTGGTTTTCGTAATATATTCGTACAGATCGTTGTAAAGTTTTGACATCATACTAAAATTAGACAGAACATTTTACAATTTATCAATTCATTGTAATACCTGGGATTCATTATTGGGTAGAAAAAGGCATAAGGAAGAACTATTTAATGAAAACTAATGTATAACTTAATGAACTTCATATTTTTAGATTTTCAGATATCATACACTATTATTTCGATGTGTCATTAGATGGAGTATATGTAAGTATTTCTTTATTTAGCCTTCGGACGACAGAGTAAAATATGCTTTCAGGAAGCAGGGTAGGAAACGTATACTGCAAATACTGATATTCATAACACTTGCTAACACTGTACGCAGCATAACACAAACCTTTTATTATTCATAGGTTAACCGAAATATTATTGTTGTGCCGTAAAAACTTAAACATGTAAAACGAGGTTGAAATTTGCATATGAACCTTATCTATTACAGTTCGAGTTTTTTTTAACCAGCTCTCTATTTATTTTATAAAATAAACAACACCTTTACAAATATTGTTTGATAACAAGACTGATACAACGCATTTCTTTCGACTTCGGTTTATCTGACATAAGTTGTATTTTATATTGTCTTTCATCAATTAGCACGACTGTACAGAGAAACGTATCTACCTCGACCAAATAATACCCTGCCTTAAAGTTCGGAAACTTCTTGTAACGTCCTTTAAAACTCGTTATTTGGCCTCATATTCTCCCGAATGTGTTTACCTTGTATGTGTAAGTATTGATGACTGATTTATATTCAGTTAACTGACAGAAACTGATTGTTTGCAATGATAAATATTTTGATTTGAAGCTATACAGATGGCTTGTATGTGATGTTCGGCAACAAAAGAAGACACACGTATAATTTATGTATTTAAATGATCGTGAAAAGGGACAGCAACAAGTATGTAGTCGCAGTTGCGAAATCGTTTATGAAAGAAATAATAGCATGGCCTGTATTCATATGTGAACATTTTGATTTCCTGTACTAGAAGCCGTTTTTATGTCAATAAAAACGGTTATCATTCTGGACTTCATAAATCAGGGTAACAAATTATCTTGCATCGAATTTAATACAATTACGAAAAGACATATACACATAATTGTCTCATCCCACTGCTTATGGATGGGCTCTTTCTACTAAATAAGAGCCCTTCACCCCATTCATGCTGGCCAGTGGCAACCAAAACATGGTCCATCGCCGGATTTTTTCTATAAACATCGTTCTACTTATCTCCTTACACATATATTTATTGATTCGAAATTCATCGCATTTCATTAAAAATCCAACAATTAAAAACGTTTTTGACCTAGTACCCTCAACAGTACCACCGAAGGGTCCAATATCGGAAGCATGGTCGGAAGAGCCTCGATATGAGATGTGTAGGAATACTGTTGAGTTGACAGTATTCTATCACAGGGTGAATGTGGCACTATATATGATTCAAATACCGACTCTGCAGAAATGAAATGTTGTTTGTGCATCGTAAGAACTCCCAAAATAAAGGTTAATATGGCTCATAAACACAAACGAAAATTATTTTTGTCTGAGCCATAAACAAACAATTTTACATATGGCGTAACATGAAGATTAACATCTGTTTCGCAGAAATCCGACATCTTTATTTTATATTCCTGAATTTTCTGCTGTAAATTGTGTTATATATTGAGCATTACCACTCTGCAAATGAAGTAATTACCTCACAAAAATAAAAGTATGTCTTTCCGTTTGCGAACAATAGTAAAAACAATCCAGGACGTTATAAATTAATTTCCTATGCCCTGCAGCATGACATTCCATTCAACGAACTGCTTAATTCTTGGCTACAACAGTAGTAAAACATGTAATAAGTTTCCTAAATTGTATCAGTATTCGATATCAGTCACAACTGATTTATATTCAGAAATAAATCGATAGACACAACAAAAACGGGTTGTTTGCGATGATATTTTATATGTTTGGCAGCTTACGGTGCAAGGCAAGAAGAAAGAACCTGGTACAGGAAATAAATCTTCTGTGTTTAATGAATACAGACTGTGACAGAGACTGTAACAATAACAACCTATTAGTGGAACCACCTAAAACAGTCTACAATAAATTTGTACTTGCGGACAAAGCCTAAAAACACATGTTTGTTGAATATTCTACAAAGATGTACTGAGTGCTGAATTATCCACCCCCAGTTTTTACATTAGCACAAACGTTGACATTCAGACAGTCATTAACAAACATAAACAGATGTTGCATAAATTCATTATCATGATCAAATCATGGCAAAAGAAGCTTCTTTCGGAAAAAACACCATACATGTCACGATTCATAGATAATGCCAGCTCTAGCACCACCACTCACATATCTAAACTACTTACTTCTTGCCTTACCGCCGTTTGTAATCACGTTGTTAAATATTGTCAAAAAGTGTATGAATATTCAGGAATCAACATTTTTTGTTCATCTTAGACAAGTTTCGTACCTTAAAATTTCATTGTCTGCAGTTAATACTTACGATTTCTCTAAGCTGTAAACCTCTTTACCTCATGATTTAATTAAGACTACATTTATCACTCCTGTTTAAAAAAATAGCTCGAGAGCAACCTTTATAAAAGAAAGAAAGAAAGAAAGAAAGAAAGAAAAAAAGAAAGAAAGAAAGAAAGAGCATGCTATGAAAGTAATGCCTTTATATCAACACCTTCTTAGAAACGTTTACTATGTCGACTTGCACGGATGTTTGTGAAGGTATATGGTTCCTGATAGGTAATATTTACATAGAATGCGACGACAATTATTTAGACGAGTAATTTATATTTTTATAGGAACCACCTGTGCATAATTAATTGCAGATTGGTGTTATATTGTTTTGCACGTGATTTCATGTTAACTTTATCCTCTTCTAACCAAGGCCGCGTTAAATAGGCTTTTAAATCAACGTCACGCGATCTTCAAAATATTCTTACTATATACAATCTTTCCTTTTCTTAAATTGTCCATCTGATTTACCCGTCAGAAGTTACCCTTAATCTAGCAAATACCTGGCATGTTAATGCAGCATTTATAGACATTCAGATTGCTATTTCCAATGATAACGTCTCTACTACAATCTCTATCAAGAGTGATTATTTCAACTTCAGTATTGTGAATTATCCATACCTTGACGAAGATTCAGGTCATGCTCCCGGGAATCCTTCGTTTTCCTGCGTTGCTTGCAATAGACCCTTTTACAGACAAGAACTTGCATTGCTTTTAAATTACACGACATGACCGAATAGGTCGTTGAGACTCCATGAAAACGGTGACTTAAAGCCATAATTGGAAATTTCCTGTTTGATTTTTGTCTCTTCATCTTTCAGACTTACCAGTATAACTTCGTGATTTCATTTTTTTGTATTGTTTGTTTTGTTTTGCCTTGATAATAAAATATGCCAATCTTGTTTTGGGTTGTTTTCTAAAAATCGACGGTTTTCTTCGTATTTCTTTTTTTCACATTTTGGCACATCTGACATATGACGCCTTCGCATTTTTATCGTATGACGTCATTAAATTGTTCTTAGTATACGTCATCGTCTGTTTTTTTTTTCAAACTGCCCCCTCGTTTGGCACTTTCAGGTTGCGGAGGCTTTTATCTACAGTACATATGATACATTTGTTTTGTTGTTTTTTTAAATAACAATAATAGTTATTTGTCTTTAAGTGAGTCTTTAATCAGTTTAAATTCTTGATGCGGGTGATTGCTGTTTGTTGTCTCACTTTGACGTGATATAACATTTACATCATTTACGCCTCAACGTCAACGAGATTAATACAAACTTAAATAATTTAAAAACCGTTGTAAAACTACTTACTCTCCAAAACTAAACAAAAAAGAAAATTTACAAAACATTATCAGTTATACGTTAACGTCATGAAATCTCGTGATAAAGTCGTATACAATTTTGCCTCTTATGGTTTTTATGTAAAACAAAAATTAGGCAAAGTAGGCTATCTCTATCTGTGACTCTATCAACATGACCAAACGGACTTTTCAGTAAGATAATTACACTATTGTGTACACAGAATGCGTTGTAAGGCGGCATGTCTTTCTCATTTTCTTCTCTTTTTTAACGGTGTCGCTCGTGATGAGAAATTTGGGTTTTGGAAACACACAAGATTGACCCCGAATGATCTTGTCTATTCCCGGTCAGTTATTCATGCCTGGAAAGGAGTAGTGTATGTACAGAACAAATATCTATGTAAAAGAAGACAATACACGACAATTCTGCCAATCTTAACATTAATATTGTTATCTGTTTAAACTGGAAGTTCATTATATTCAGATATACATAAAATACAGATTGATAAATGAACAATACTGTGTTCGAATACTACTCATTTACTATAGGAAAGGGTCAAAATGGGTAGTGAACTGCGATTAGTTTCACTGACTATGCATTATCTACTAGGCCTAGATATTTGGGATATCCCGCACGGGGCTTCATTGCCTTCAATGGCTCTGAACCGGGTTATGTAATGATATAGGCCATTCGTATGACGTCAGTATCTCAGTCTTAAGCTACCGTACACCTTTGATGAGGAAAAACGCACAGAGGGAGTAGTAAATTTCAAACTTATCTTATTTTGGTCGAATCCGATAGCATGTTTGAGCATTATTTTAGACCTAACCTTAAATTTAAGTTGAAGTCCATCTAAGTTAAAATGGAAAATCATATAGAAAGTATTGAATGTTTAATAAAAAAGGTTTCTGTTATCGGATGTTAGTGACTCAGATGCGACTTTTGTCCCAAGGCATAATCTATATTTAAGAAGAGGTGTTTATTTGCAGCAGAAGAGTTGCCTGCTTTCCGATGCGTTGTAAATTTGATTTACTACTGGTTTGATTATTGTTTTGCACAGCTGTTATCGCGTATAAGGTCAAACTTACATCACCGAAACAACGCATCTGAGCGCTTTGATTACTTTAAAGGCTGTTGATTGATTGCTTACAACCATACCCCGCAAACAACAGAAGAAAGTGTTGATGATAGATGCTCATATTGAAAACCATAAAACTTCGGAAGTCTAGTTGTTGCAACACAACTTAATAATGACAAAACTAAACGAACAAAATGTAAATAAAACTATCTTGACGGCAGAGTTTTAATCATAAATCTGCGACTGTTAAAAATGTATATCAATATTTATCTACAACACGTAGCGCACTAGCTTACCATTTTCATCACATTAATTTCACACCTGGTTACTAAAGACATACGCACGGAGCCTTCAGACATGTAATAGAAAGTACTGAGTCTCGACCAGCGCAGGCTGGTGCATCATGAACTTAATTTTCAAGGCTCTTTACGTTGATTTTTTTTACATACAAATTGTCTTTATTCCAACTAGATACAGTTGATTTCTTTTCTTTTATGTAATGTACCATCTCAGACTTTTTCATGTAAGTTTTTCATGTAAGTTGTAATTCGTCAAGATGTTAGATGTTTAAACGACCTGTCAAATTTTGAAAACAGGACAGTTTATTTATTTTTTCCGTTAATGGGCAATGCAATTCAATATATATATATTGTATTGGATTAAAACAATAAATGGTTGATCTGAAAAGATTCAATACAACAATGAGGTAAAGGACTATTAGGCAGTATTCTATAAATGACATTGACAGTATAATATATATTTGATGAAAGATAAATAATTCCAACAAACATTTTCTATTTATTAAAGCAGCTTAACTCAAAATACTTTATATGGGGAGCAAAATAACGCTTTTCCTTTACTTTTAATGATATATAATCTTAATTACTACCTTCTACAATTTGCATGATAAATTAATGAGTGCTTCTGATGGTGTTATGAATTTTAGTTTCTTATCATACATATTTATCGCCCTAGGTCTCTGTGTGAATCATGAGAAGAAATCGTATGCTTTGCTAAATCTATTCTACGTTTCTGTTCGGAGATAATATTTTTCAAAGATAAGTGAACGTTCAAATACGCAAGAATTATTAAGTCTTTTTAAATTATTTATTGACGAAATCCAATGCTTTCATTTAATTGCTTTCAATATATTATTTAATGGCAATTATGAGTTCAGTTCTCTTTTGACGGACGAACTATTTTCTTGGTTATTTTATATTACAAATTATTGTTTATTTGTATTGACAATAAGCTGTAAAATTACTGCGCGATAATCACAAGGTATGCCGAACTAGTATAGTATGTGTACAATTCCATTTGCCATTTTGAACAAAGACAATCCTAGCGTTTTAAATGACGCTAATATTTGTAATATCTTTAAAATAAAAAGTAAAATAAAATTAACAATTATTATGAGAAAATCTTGATGTGCTTTTTAAATTAGGATTTTAGTATTTATTTTCACTATTCATGAAAGTTTCGTGTTCTCAACGTTAACAGTACTATTTATGCTTTAATATATGTTATTAAAATATCGGTACGGTAATATACACATATCAATTTACTGGCAACATACAATTTGTGGTTTTACACAAACATTGACAGTTATGAATTCATGTCTTTATGGACAATCAATAAACATATGTTGTTTTGTTGCTTGTTTTGTGTTGTTTGTAAAAGCATCTTACAGAAATAGATAACAGTGACCTTCTTGTGTACGTGTATGATATTTTTCGTGTTGTATCGTAACTTTGTCTTTCTGTTGGTTACACCTACTGATAAAGTATCACAAAACCAGGAAGAATAATATATGGACAAAATCAGTTATAAAAAGCTGAAAATGAAAGCTGGAAAATCTGTTTTTACAATTGCATAAAACATTTACTTTTACTATATGTGCATAAAGGAGAGGAAGATATACTAGAATTAGACAGGAGAGTCGTTAAAGGCTAGGCTCAACATTGTTGAGTTGATATCCTACTCGAGATTTTTTCATATTACAATAAAGTGCTAAAGATACAAGATGTCAAAATACTGAACTTGAGCACGATGTCAGTACGGATTCCGCAAGGGACACCAGGTCAATGTAAAAAAACACAGGGGAATACATCCCGCTCCTCATTTCAAGAAAACACCTACCTCATAAAGAAAATGGCAATCAAATAGGTCAATAACACAAAATGGTTGATGCGAAAACAGGATAATAACCATTGAGAAAATGATCATGATCGCAAATCGGTTGAAGGTCCATCCAGTCACATGAATATTGGACCGCTGACAACACGTTGAACAAAATGTGACATACGAGGTCTGAAATATGCTGCCGTTTTTCAAGTTGCCTACTGAATTATTTCGCTTTGATTTTCACTAATTATTGCAACATCCCTTAAGGAGAAAATGATAATCATCATGCAAAACAATTTGTCATTTTAATCTGGTACAACAGAAGTAATAAAGAATGCGCCGGTAAGAAATACGTTTAAAACTACCAAGAAAAAACAAGACGATGTTATGGCATAAATTGGTTACAAAGTTTCATTTGGAGTAATGTTTTGTAAAAAGTTATAGTAAATCCAACAGTTACCGCCTTGAAACGGTTATAGTAAACCCAACAGTTACCGCCTTGGAACGGTTATAGTAAACCCAACAGTTACAGCCTTGTAACGGTTATAATAAACCTAACAGTTATCGCCTTGGAACGATTATAGTAAACCCAACAGTTACAGCCTCGGAACGGTTATAATAAACCCAACAGTTACAGCCTTGGAACGGTTATAGTAAACCCAACAGTTACCGCCTTGGAACGGTTATAGTAAACCCAAAAAGTTAAAGCCTTGGAACGGTCATAATAAACTCAACAGTTACAGCCTTGGAACGGTTATAATAAACCCAACAGTTATCGCCTTGTAACGATTATAGTAAACTCAACAGTTACCGCCATGGAATGGTTATAGTAAACCCAACCTCAGAACGGTTAAAGTAAACCCAACAGTTACCGCCCTGGAACGGTTATAGTAAACCCAACAGTTACCGCCAGGGAACGGTTATAGTAAACCCAACAGTTACAGCCTTGGAACGGTTATAATAAACCCAACAGTTATCGCCTTGGAACGATTATAGTAAACTCAACAGTTACCGCCATGGAATGGTTATAGTAAACCCAACCTCAGAACGGTTAAAGTAAACCCAACAGTTACCACCCTGGAACGGTTATAGTAAACCCAACAGTTACCGCCAGGGAACGGTTATAGTAAACCCAACAGTTACCGCCATGGAACGGTTATAGTAACCCAACAGTTACCGCCTAGGAACGGTTATAGTAAACCCAACAGTTACCGTCTTGGAACGGTTATAGTAAACCAAACAGTTACAGCCTTGGAACGGTTATAGTAAACCCAACAGATACCGCCTAGGAACGGTTATAGTAAACCAAACAGTTACAGCCTTGCAACGGTTATAGTAAACCCAACAGTTACCGCCTTGGAACGGTTATAGTAAACCCAACAGTTATCGCCTTGGAATGGTTATAGTAAACCCTACAGTTACCGCCTTGGAACGGTTATAGTAAACCTAACAGTTACAGCTTTGGAACGGTTATAGTTAACCCAACAGTTACCGCCTTGGAACGGTTATAGTAAACCCAACAGTTACCGCCATGGAACGGTTATAGTAACCCAACAGTTACCGCCTAGGAACGGTTATAGTAAACCCAACAGTTACAGCCTTGGAACGGTTAGAGTAAACCCAACAGTTACCGCCTTGGAACGGTTATAGTAAACCCAACAGATACCGCCTAGGAACGGTTATAGTAAACCAAACAGTTACAGCCTTGGAACGGTTATAGTAAACCCAACAGTTACCGCCTTGGAACGGTTATAGTAAACCCAACAGTTACCGCCTTGGAATGGTTATAGTAAACCCTACAGTTACCGCCTTGGAACGGTTATAGAAAACCCAACAGTTACAGCTTTGGAACGGTTATAGTAAACCCAACAGTTACCGCCTTGGAACGGTTATAGTTAACCCAACAGTTACCGCCTTGGAACGGTTAGGCGGCAAAATGGCTAACTAGGGTGCTTAAACCGATTTACGGAGCTATAATCTAAAAAGCCATTTTTGTCGTACGTTTAGTCGACCAATAAATAAGTGAACTTTACTCCATTCTTACTGCGATCTAATATTGATACATGTTAAACAAACTAATTCCACGTTTCTCCATCTATATTTTCCAGGAATTGTGAGTTTTGCAGGCCGTTGCCCAGATGTTCACACATGCTGCAAACAGACATAAATTGGCGGGCAAGTACACGGTTTACACTGTTGTGATGAGTGATAAAACGACAATATATAACAGACACAACGACAGGTAGCAGAAACATGATGTGATGTGTAGATTTATTTATATATTTTGTAGAACAGATGGGGTTTAAAATTCTTGTTATCAAATGACATTGTTTAGATATTTTGCAGATTACATTTAGATGGCGATATTACTTCTTGGGCAATTTAGGTATCTCAACAGAAACTTCAGACATCATATATACACTACAACATGTATATATTAGTGCCTCTTTTATCCATCTACCGTTCACTTCTTTAAGTTAAGTTTAAGTTCGCAAACTGCAAATTGAAAATTGCGTCGTCTTTTGAAGTCCTTGTTGCATGCATTGATTAATCTTTAAACATCTGACATCGTTTTGAGACAATGTCTTTGTCAACAAAAATATTTTTACAGAACTTTAAACTTTTAAACAATTAGCTTAAATTTGTGTACATTAAGTATATATATTTTTTTAGATAAGATAGCTATAGAAATGTGTTTAATATCAAACGTGTGATTGCATTTGTGAATTATTTTGACATGTGGACTAAAATAGGAGAATGAATTAAGGACAAAAATGACATCTCTTGTTCAATAATTGTAAAATTTTGTTTGTGTAAATGTTTATATGGGAAATAAAACTTTATCAGCGCATCTATCGGGCGTTAAATAAAAAGGACTTATATCTCAACCTTTTATTGAAGTAGTCCTTCTCAACTAACGGTGGTTGTTACGCCCCAATCTTCTCGAGAGACTGAATGGACCCCAAGCGAATTAAGACCAGGATTTATCTGTAATTAGGATCTTGTCTTCGCAGAATAAACGGCAACTTCCTTACAATATTCAATTTTTCACCGGATCCGATACTGTCGTTACGGCGCCGTAGTTTTCTGCGGAGAAAATATGTTTTCTACCAAACCTAATGCCGAGTGAAAACATAACTCAAACAATGTCTGTCATTATAAAACCCCTTAGTTTACTACAAATGTTAAACCGATTTTTTATCATATGCAATGCTTTGATCGAATATGTTTTCATTGCCGCTTTTTAATATCGTTTCCTTTCAATGGAAGTGACATTGTTGATGTCTCCTAACCGTATTAGTAAGGTATTTTCCGTTTAATAATTAGCAAATAGAATGAACGTGTGCTGTTTTATGAACCGTCCAATCATCTTTGCCTCCGACAATGCTGTCTTTTCATCATGTGTATTTCTTTGTCTATTTAGATTCTACACTTTTTCCATTTCCGAAATCCACTTCTGTCAGAGACTTGAGCTAAACTTGTACTTTATTACTGTTGACAATTTTTTTTGAAGAGATAAAAAGCACAAAGAGAAAAGTGTTGGATGCAATATATTAATTCTTTTACACATAAAAATGTATGATTAAATGCATTCTGAAATATGTTTTCAATAAAAAAAAGCTCGCAGCCAGAAACTCAGCACCGTATTTTTACATGTGTTATCAGTTCTGTCCAACATATTCTGGACCTATACAAGCTGGCATTTTTTGGTGCCAAGCAGCGCGTTTGTGTACTATATACATTAGAATATAAACCTGAATTCCAACAGCAGCAGTGTCATGTTAATGAATAAGAACATATTACAATCTCCTATTCAAATAGCTGCAGTATCCTTTAAATGATTAAGGCTATATTACACTCTCATATTCAAACAGTAGAAGTGTCCTGTTAATGATTAAGGACATATTACAACCGCCTATTCAAATAGATGCAGTATCCTTTAAATGATTAAGGCTATATTACACTCTCATATTCAAACAGTAGCAGTGTCCTGTTAATGATTAAGAACATATTCTAATCTCCTATTCAAATAGCTGCAGTATCCTTTAAATGATTAAGGCTATATTACACTCTCATATTCAAACAGTAGCAGTGTCCTGTTAATGATTAAGGACATATTACAATCGCCTATTCAAAGACATATTAAGACTCAAAAACTCATAATAGAAGCTAAAGCAAATCAACTCATAAGACTATTTCTGAGACAAAACATAGAGAGAAAAAACAAGCCGTGAGTTATGTCAGGATAAAATCCCATCCGTATTTACCTTGCCACATTTCTCTTGGAAACATCGCTTGTTATTTTTGCGATGTATTACAAATATATCTGTACATGCTTTCTTTCAAATATGGTGTATTTACATATAAGCGTGCGCATTAAACCCTTTATTGTTATTTTGAAGAAATGGAAAGAACTCATACTCCACCTACGTTGTTGTCGCAAACATTCTAATCCTCTCTAGAATGCATGTTACATGTAATGGGCCCTGAAAAGTATTGGAGCAGGGATTAATTTGGAATTAATATCGTTGTCACAATTTTTAATGTTCACCGAAATGTGTTTATTTTGCAAAATGCATAAAGATGGTTATAGAACTTCTAGAGTAAAAGATACTAGTATTAGTCATATTACAACAAAACTTCAGCCATCAGATATATTCTACACATGTATTTTGGTGACTCTTGTTCCCATCTACCGTTCAATTCTTTTAGTTTAGTTTAATTGTGCGAAAGATTTTTTGCCTCGTCTAATGAAATACATTTTGTAGATATTGTTGTCGCTTCAAGTCATTGTCAATAGAAATGAAATATAGAAGCACCTTATTTTTTACCAATCTTTAAAGTTTTAATAAAAGATAAGCTCATGTTTGTGTACATTAAATATGCATTTATTCCAACGAAATAGAGATAGATATGTGCTTTATATCGTACACGTAATTGCATTTGTGAGACATGGGGACTATATGACGACCATGAGCCACATACCATTTTAAGGAACTGGTGAACCTTCAAATTTGGCTTGTTATAAAACCTGTATAGTATATATAAAATAGACATGATTGTATTTTGAAAGTGAATTTTAATCCCAGATATTTCTCTATTTGATATGTTTAGGCATGATGTCGTAATAAGAAATACAACTACGAAAATCGGCCAACATTAATAAAAAAGTTAATGAAAATGGACAAAAGATGTCATTTCTTGTTGATATAAGTAATATTAAACTGCTGCACTTTATGGCTTTAATACAAACTAGACACGTATATCTCCACTTCGTATGGAGGAAGTCCTTCTCAAATGATTTTTACCCAGTCCTCCAGAGAGACTGATTGGGCCCCAACGTAGATAAGGGCCAGGATTTATCTATAATTAAGATCTTGTCTTTGCAGAATAAACGGCAACTTCTTCGCAATCTTCCATTTTTCACCTGACCCGATATTGTTGTTACGGAGCCGTAGTTTACCGCGAAGAATATTTGTTTTCTGTCAAGCCTACTACTAAGTCCAAACATAAGTCAATCAATGTATGTCATGATAAAACCTCTTACGTTATAACAAATATTTTTACTTATGCGTTGGTTGCTATCGCTCGAGTTATTATCTCTATTTAATATCGTTTCCTCTGGAAAATTTCCTCTTCTTGATTGAATGATCATGTGCTGTTTAATAAACCACCCTTATCTTCCTCCCCTCGAAAATTCTGTTTATTTATTATTATGATTTCTGCCACTCTTTTCGATTGCATTTTTTCTATTTATTACATCACTATCAGATATTATAGCTCACATTCGCTTATGGCTGTACAAGGAGAGCCGTATTGGGTGCAAGATGTTAATTATTTAACAAATAAAAATATGTATGATGGCAGTCTGCGATTAATAAAACAAATTATGGACCTATACCTGGCCCCGGTTTCAATAACTTCCTCATCTGAGGAGCTCCTCAACCTCAAAATTCAAAAAAGTTGAGGAAAATCTCAAAGTAGAGGTTGAGGAGGGACATGATGAATTTTAGTGAAACCAGGGCTTGGCATTTATGTGCTGAATATCGCGTTTGTGGACTACATACACATACATTTTATTCATTAGAAGGATATAAAGTAAATATTCAAATACGCGGTGTCCTGTAAATTTATAAGGAGACTCTCAGACAAATCATAAATAGAGATAAAAACAAACCTTAACCATTTGATAAAAGATCAGTTTTTTATTAAATAAAATTCAATGTAAAATTCTTTTAAAACATAAGTTCATTTTACTGTTGCAGTGACATCTGCTGATCTAGATGCAGGACTGCATTCCTGAGATCTTCGTGTTACATTATATAACCCAGCTTCGATCATTACTAGATTTATGACACATGTATTTTGGTAAACTATGTGTTATCTCCGACAATTTTGTTTATTGTTTTATGTAAATAGAATCAACGGATCTAGAACGTTTTTTGATTATGTCAACAATTGTTATTAATCCAAGCATACCTAGTATACCATCAGTTCGAGAATGTGCTTTTGTCTGCTGTGGTTACTGCGAAAACTTAACTTCTCTACATGTGGTTCTTATCTTAGAATTATATTATCCTATTTTCACACATATACGTTTGTATCCGGTTTTTTATTACACTATATTTGTAATGTTGTCAAACGCCTTGGTACTTAATTCAAATCCGCCATCACTGCTGTCCAATACAAGTTACAAGTTATACAGACTTATTTTATGACATTGCTGTATATATGCTATGCCATCATATGGCAAAAATATTCGGTGTTTTCATGCCGTTCGTGTTAGTATTGTTCTGTTAGTTGATTTTCTGGTAGCTCATTTAAAGCAATACTACTTATGCACAAGGTTCTTACTAAGCAGACCATTGAAGGAAACACGTAAACTCAAGGATTTCAGAAGATGATACGAATCCATATATTTTAAGAATAGGTGGGAAAGGTGCTGTTAGTGCAATTCGTCGATAAAATAGTTTGTTCCTTACTGACCAACTCCCGCCATGTGATGAATGGCTGTAATTAAGTAGAAAGTGTCCTTCCCCTGATGGGCTGAGATTAGAAAACGTTTCTTGGACCTACCGACACGGAACTGGGCTGTATTCAAGGGCATGAAGACTTGCTTTCCTGAATGGTAAATTATAGTTTTATCGTGGAATAGTCTCAAGGGCAGGTGATTTTATATTAGTCTAAATATGTCCCTTACGAAAGAATTGCTGTTTACATCTTGTCTGTTATATATGCAGTTATATCTCAATTAAAAAGACTTCGAAGACAGTCACTGCTGACGTTGTAGTTTTATGGTTTAACATATTATCATCATTTTTTTTAAGTTGGCACAATCCAGTTTTTAAAGTCGCCGAAAGGTTTTACATTTTATTTCTACATTTGTAACTGTTCGGACTGTGTAATCAAAATGCTCCGAATGAAAGCTGGTCTGTTTTCGATATGCTTTTAAAGAACGAAAGAGCGGAACATTATAAAGTGCATTCAAAACATTATATATTTATTAGTTATTAGTCATGATCAAATTATTATCATGTATTACCGTTTTTTCCTACAAACTTGCTACTGTTTAGATTTTTAATAAAACACAGCGTTCAAATTTACAAACCGTGTCTATTTTAATCACAAACAATTTTGTAACAGCAGATACCTACAAGCTGTTATCACTGTTTATGATCGTTAAGCTACTTATTGTATAGTTTATGTACCTGTTTTTGTTGCCTAACTTGCCTAACCATATTCCAAACATATGTACAGATTATATTCAAGATTATCATCATCGCCAACAAACTGTTCTTGTCGGCTCAATTTGAAGTTTGAGCAATATGTATCGTTGAATATAAATCCACCCTAACTGCTATCAAATACGACAAGTGAAAAATCTAACTTTATGTTTCTCTTTCGCTTGGGGCCTAGAGTTACGAGTTTTAGAGGACTTTGTAAATTCATAGCCGTGCGCTGACATATTTTGACGGAGTCGAAGTCAATGATAAAGGAATATTTATTTTACAAACGTCGACAGTTGCTTCATAAATATGATGTTCAGACGTCGGATTTCTATTTTACAAATCATGTGCTTGTCATCCTTTTCCTTCTTATACACCTTTACGTTATTTGTTTATTTAACAGAATGCGTATACAGCAGGCTATATATCCTCTACAGTAACAGATACAGTTACTTTATTATCACAGTTTGAATTTTGATTCAACAGTATTTCAGATAAAGAGAAACGGTGTTCATTTAAAAAGGTTATGTTGCGTTGAATCCACACTGCGTCGTTTCAAGGTAGGGGAGGCCCCGGGTTCGATCCCAGCTCGCGACATACCAAAGTCGTTAAAAAAGGTGGTGTTCCCTTGCTGAAGCAATATAAGGGTAGTTCGACAACTGGTTGGCCTGGTGTCAGGGTAATGTGACTAGGTGTGGTATCATGCCAGGTGTTCACGGCATGCTATACACAGTGAATGCAGCACAAAGTCTTCTTCAATTGGAAACCGTCTCCAGATAACTGATATACTGTTGGTGGGACGATAAACCCAATAAACAATAAACAGCAATAATATTCCTATGTGTTAATACTCTTCTTCTTCACCATTTTCTTTGATGGACAGAAGTTGACCAGTATTAATCACTATTATTTGTATGATGAAGGACTCAATTAGGTAGCAGCGTGTCCAGATCTTGGAAATATGGACTTGGATTTGGAAACTATTTGTTCTGACCCTGCTGTTGTAAAAAAAGACCATTTAGCCGGGTTTCTTTTACTCATCTAAGTAAACAACTGGTTAAACCATTACTTGAAAAAATGTATTATATGGACTATATACATGAACAGATTAACTAAAGTTTAAAGGAGCAAGTAAAAAGTAAGTTAAAGGTATTTAAATTGTTTTAAAGATGACATCCGACAGTTTGTACCAGATTTTTTCTCTCAAAGAAACAAATAAATTATTGCTGCCTAAAAAAACCCCGCACTTATTGATGCCATGTATCCATGTGAAAAGTGATACATAACACATCACTCGGTATTACAAATAGGTATTTCGTACCTAAGCAGTTAGCTATTTTTAAACTACGAAAACCATGTGACTCGTAACATATAATCATTCGGGTAATCCGCTCTAACGTCGATGTCTATTTTAACAGAAATCACAATCATGCTTGTTTATAGTTTTAGAAATAATGTGTATTTGGAGCTATTCATTTCACGATTTCTACCGTCTTACAATTCAGTGTTCAAACTCGTCTTTTATTACACTTAAGTTTATTTTTTTCCAGAAATTATGGTCCCATTCCCACAATCCAAGTTTACGTGTCTTTGATGAAGACAAACTTCCGGACACCACCTTTACTTTAAAAGTTAGAAGTGTCAGGATATGTATAATCTTTTGGCTGCCTTTTCCGAACTAATTTCCTACTAAAATAAAATTAACAGATCAATTTATTGTGTTAATTATAGATTTATCTCAGCTGCATATCGTTTTTAAAAGCTATTTCCTGTTTCATGTAATATCCTCTTGTGACAAATAGAGCAATATTAAGCATAACACTTCTTTAACTAACTTAACTGCCATATGTATTTCTATGTTGAAAAATCAATTCATGCATCCAACAAGTATTAAGGCATTAAATGCACTTTTACAGTCCTTTCCTTCATAGCAAATGCGTGAAAATACTACACTAACTGCTCACCAAAAAGTACAGATGCATTCGGTTTTCTTGTCGAAATGAAACAAAATGGAAATATTTTCTGGAAGAAAAAACTGTTCAGTCCTCAAGAAACTGTATAGTCTCAAAACCTGATTGGGTTGTGAATTTATCTGTAACGAATATCTTGTATTACCAGCGTTCACCGGCAACGTTTTCACAATCGCTATTTTTCACCGGAACGGATACTGTTTTGAAGGCGCCGCAGTTTACCGTCAAGAACAGTAGTTCTCTACAAAACCTTTCTCCGACTGCAAAAATTAATCTAGCAATTTATGTCAAGATAAAATCCAATGCGTATTGACCAATTCCTGTCACATTTCTTTTGTAAACATCGCTTGCTATCCTTGCGATTGATTATATATGATGTTGGTTTGTTTTGACTTTTGTTTTGTTTCTGTTGTGTTTTTGTTGTTGTTTGTTTTGCTTTCCTTCTTTTTCAAAAGATTGTACATTAACATGCTGGCGTGAGAATGTTATTTTCAAGCAAGGGGAAGACCTCATATCTCTACTTACTATGCGGGCATTCGAACTTAAACAGTGTACTGAACGTGGTCGCAAACCTTCTAATCTTCTCCATACTCCAAGTAAGTGGACCTGATCAGATATTGGACCGGGACTGATTTGTAATTAATATTGTGTCTCCGCCACTTCGTCACAATTTTCGATTTCTCACCGAAGGCTATACTGTTATTATAAAACACTCTCACGTCGAGTGCAATCAAAAAGCAAACTAGTTTATGTCAAGATGAAATCAAATGTTTTCTTGTTCCATAATCAACATATCGCTTGCATATGTGACTCCTGTTAACACATTCATGTTTATCGGGTTTATCGTCCAAACCAACCGTTTTAAGTTATCTGGAGACGGTGTCCACTTAAAGCAGATAAAGTGCTGCCTTCACTGTGTATAGAATGCCATGAACACCTGTCATGATACCACACCCAGTCACATTATCCTGACACTGAGCAAACCGGTCTTGGAACTACCCTTATATTTAATTGAGCCTTAGCAAGAGAGCTATACCACTATCATTTTTAAAGACTTGGTATGTCGCGGCCCGTGATCGAAGCCGAGGCCTTCCATACCTGGAGCCGACGACCTGTCGATTGCCATACCAGGTCCGCTAAACAAATCCCACTAGAAGTTTTTTTATCCCTTATTGTTGTTAGACAATACGATTTGCATGCTATTTGTTTGTTTTAGGCATTAATATAATGCCTTATACGTACATGTAACACTTTACTTACGTTGTCAAAAACTCTTGTTTTCATGTTTTTTTACTACCTTACCTTTTTCCGTATTTGTATACTTTCATGATCAGTGTGTTTATAAACCAATCAATCCCTTTATCACGGTTTTAAGTAACAAAAGTGCAAATTCTTTTACTTTGATTTTAAGAGATTTTACACTGAGTTCCTTTTTTCTTATTTTTGAAATTGAATTAAAATATCAATGTCCTGATTTAATAATACATTTAAAAAATTATGCGTAGAGACGCACAACAAAACATTTGGCAAAAAGGCCAAACTAATATAATTGTGAAGTAGTAAGTCTTTCATGACTAAAGACATTAATATCTCTCAATACCGAGAACAATTTATTATAAGAAAACAACAACATAACATTTTGAATCTATTGCCTGTTGTTTTCAAAATGATATTTGCAGGACTTATAGCCGTCATTGTTGATTAAACCTTTCTTTCAGGCTATACAAATAAAGATGTAAACTAGAAATTCGGACGACACAAGTGTCATCAAAAATGAAACCTGACAATGTTATATACCATTGTACATTATGTTAAAGGTTGAACTACTTCTTGTTGGATGATTTTACATGTACGCGAATACCAACAATTTCTGGGACCGGACATAAAATTAATAGAAAATGAGCAATCTCTATACTAAAAGAATATTTTAATTAAATAATTAAAAAGTTTAAAAGATACATTTGAAATACACGCCCATTTTGAATAATGCACCATCCTATTGTGGTCCAGATACATGACTGTCCGTTACAGGCTTGCTGGCCCCGTATGTTGTATTTCTCCACCCCAGCTGCGGATTTTTATAATGAAAGTGTCTGCTACCAAGACTCGTTTTGTAAATAAATATTGATATAGAATTTAAACAGCCGCAAATTTATATAATCTACCGTAAATAGAGTTTCTTGCATCATTTTCGTTATTATCTGTTTACGATAAGGAACACATTGTTCTTCAAGGTTTATTATTGTTATGTAATCATCCGTAATAATTGTATATATACATATGATAATGCGTTGTTTTGTGGGGTGGACAACAACATAAAAAAGAACTTTTTAATCAGCCGCCAATAGTTAAACACTGAAACGTTTTACAAACCTACAATATATAATATTTCCGAAATTAGTACTCAAAAAGGTCAAGAGGTAAAGACACATTACCACTGATGGTAAACTTTGTATATTATTTTAGTTTGCAAGAAAAAAAAGCGATAATCTCGGATTTTACTGATTTAGTTTTGGTGCAGCAAAAATAGTGGGTGGCTGTCGGCTATAATGGCTGTGTTTTTTTTTTCTGCGGATGCTTACAAGTCTATTGTTTATGATCCTTTTAATACATAAGTCTTCCTCTTTGTAACCGTTGTTGTTAAACCATATGTAAGTCATGTGTAATGCTGCCAAACAAAATTATCAACATCGTAAAACATAACGTTTTTGTTTAGTCATTTTGACGTGTCGAGCAATAAATAACTGAATATAAATCATCACTCACAATTAATATTGATACATGTTACACAAACCTGTCGTACGTTTCTCTAACGTCTGAGGTCAACAATTAAATACGTTATTCAAGACTTTGAAAAAAAACACTATGCACTCTACAGAAACACATATCAGAGGTATAAGAATGTTTCTGCACGGTCTTGGTGGGGAAGGGATAAAGGGCACTATTTAACAAAGTTTTTGACAGATAGCCCGAGACGCATGAAATTAAAATGTCGGATTAATTATTATTTCAAAACAGATGCATTTCATAATTCTTCAGGCATAGATGTAACTTTTTTGCATAATTATCTTAATTTGTTTTATTTTAGCAAAACGATATGACTGTCTTCCGGTTTCAAATAAGCAGATGTTCCTAATCATGTAATTCCGCTTCTTAACAGTTCTATCCCGCCCATCATTATGATTCCTTCTTACGCAGCAGGATTCAATCTCACGCAGAAAGGCCCCATATCACAACGTAGAGTCCTGTCTACGGCAGCAAAGTTCCATATAGTATACTGGATTCCCATCTGAGTAGAAAGAACCCGTCTCATGCAGTGAGGTCCCATCTCATGGTAGAAAGGCAATTTATCACGTAGTAAGATACCGTCTCACGCGTCAAAGTCCCATCTAACGCTTTAGGGTCCCATCTCACGCAGTAAGGCCTCATCTCATGCAGTAGAGTCCTATCTCATGAAGTAAGGCCCCATCTCAAGTAACAGAGTCCTATCTCACGCTGTAAGGTCCCTTCTTGCACAGCACGGTTCCATCTCACCCAGTATGGTCCCATCTCCCAAAGTACGGTTCCATCTCAGTCAGTAAGGACTCATCTCACATAGCAGAGTCCTCCGTCACGTAGTTAGGTCCCATCTCATGTCGAGGAGTCTTATATCACGCAGAAACGTCCCATCTCACGTTCTAGAGTTCCACTCAGGAAGCCGGTTCAATCTGACGCAGTCGATCGAATACCTTGCCACTTTATACAGTCAAATTGCACGTAGTATGATCAGATATAACCATCTGTGTAATATGTTTTGTTTTACAGTCACATTTCACACAGTCGTGCCTCAGATACTAGTCACATCTCATGCATTAGAATCATCAATAACCCACTAGAGTTACATTTCGCACATTTAATTCCTTTGTTATGTTTTAGAGTTACATATTAGGCAACAATTAAATACGTTATTCAAGACTTTGAGAAAAACATGACTCACTCTACAGAAACACGTATCAGAGATATAAGCATGTTTTTGCACGGTCCTGGTGGGGAAGAGATAAAGGGCACTATATAACACAGTTTTTGACAGATATCCCGAGACAGGTGAAATTAGAATGTTGGATTTATTATTATTTCAAAACAGATGCATTTCATAATTCTTACCAGCATACGACATGTTACGATGTTTGTTTATTTGCGGGATACATATATAGGAGGTTGTATATCTCCTACAGTGATAGATTTCGTTTGCAATTTGGATCCTTGTTTACACTTTTAATTCTGCTGGTTTAAAGGTGATACCTCTAAAGAAGGCCATTTTCAAAGTTTTAAAGTAAGTGTCAAGTTAACATTAACAGAGTAGATAGTGGTGGGATTTTGAGGCTATGGTACGTCAGGTTATAGATTCCTTTTTAGGACCTTATGATTTACGGACATATCCGAAGCAGAAAGACGGAATATAAAACAATAAACTGATTTCACTGATTTAACAGCTTTTTCCAACCATGATGCATGTTTACCATACTGTGGTTATTCAGGACGTCCGAGCAGCAAATTGTCACATTAAATTAATTACTAAATTACTAAAGAGACTTAATAAATTAAGATACAGTTCTGGAACCGTAACAGTTGTCACACGATACGATATACGTACGGTACAATTGCGTTCGATGTACGATACCATGTGCGGTTTTTACACGATACCATACACGTTACGGTTCGATACCATACACGATATGCATTACGATAGAAAATCTACACGTTACGATGCGATACGGTGTACGCTTCGATACAACATACTGTACGATTTCCGTTTACGTCACGTTTCACGAAATACCATGGCAAATGCGACATGTTGTTAAAGTAAATGCTCAATCAGCCTATTTATACTGTACCAACTCGGTTTAGTCCAAATCGTTCTGCCCCAATCGGCCCATTTCCAGCGCATATAGGCGGTAATGTTTTCACACCTTTCAAATGAGACAATACAACTATTTCCGTCTAAATAGTAAAATGTGTAGGCAAATGATAAGTAAGTGAAACCAATATGATACACTGTTTAAACATTGAACAAGTGTTTAAAGATGTACCATGTTAAGACAAATTAATTTAAATCTGTAATTTACTAACATTCTTACACCACTTCTCTATACACGTATATTCCAATTTTCTACCCGTATTCCCCGCATCCGTATCTGCGTTTTTACTGAAGTGAAATTTCACAGTCAGATTATATCTGCGGGGATCTTCATACATGTATGACATATCTTCAGACCGGATGCAGGTGTTGTGCACTACAGCTAAATGACCACTGCCCGTCTAATTTGAATAGAAACGTTGTGTCATAAAAGTGTCAATCTGTGTGGGGGCTTATAATCACTCGCGTGATTTGTAGGTATATGTACCGAATAATCTACATAAATGGACTAGCTGCTAGAAAATAAATAACATCAGAAACATACCATTGTCTCATACTCAACCCTTTTACAAGCTTTTACTTTTTCAGTAAGGTATAGTAGAATATGGGTCAATCGGGAAAAAAACTTACCAAACTAAGAAGATAGAAACAGAGCTATTAAATAATAATATTATTATTATGAGACAAAATTGGACTAACACCCGACAAATTAACCCCGGCTGTCTTAGTTATTAACAAATATTTCAGACAATTTACGGAAAGAACAGACAACAACTAAAATACACATGTTAGGCAAAATAGAAAATTTGGAGATTGGAACTCCACATCATAATATAGCCTATGATTAAATATTACTAGACTCAGACCCGGATCCAGCTACCTAGGTGAAGAAGGTAAGATCGCCCCCCGTCGACAAAGCAGAAGTAATTATACGCGCTCTTAATCTTTTTTAGAATAAATGCATTTATTCAACATTTAATTAATAATATAGGATAACACATACATAAACTGAATTAATAGACTGTCCAACCGATATCATATCCAAATCAAACAATAACTAAAGTTTCCAAACCCACAAGACACGTGATGGGGTGAAATCTCATTAAAATCTGAATATTCCTAATAAACAAATTCTCTGATTGGCTGGACCCCAATTTGGCACAAGAATATGACTGCTCTTTGTTAAAAGGCATTACACCTCAAAGAAAGTATTTCTTAAAATTTTCACCATTGAAATGTTTTCTACTCCTGATTAGAGCTGGCATTAGTTACGAGGAAGTTTTAAAGTGAAAAAAGTACGGGAAAAGTGTGTAAGTAGTTGAGCTTTGGTTGGTAATTCAGTTAGTTTAGTATATCGTATATAATAAATATTTTAGTAGAGAATTAAATGTATTTACAGGAGACTGTAAAGACTATATATGTCTGCTGACTTGCTTGATTTTGCAATGTTTATATATTATATCATTTTCTATTGTTGCCCCAACGGTATTCTTTTCAGTATCCATACTGCTGTCAAGGTACATGCCAATGTGCGCTAGTTATTTAAGGAGAGTATGTAAATGGCTTCATCATCCTAAAAAGACTTACTAAGGACCATTTCGTTATAAGAGGAAATCGATTTAAGAACAGACAAATCAACACCTCCGGTCAACACGTTAGGGATCAAACCAATCAACATACCGAACGGCTAAAAATCTTACTTCCTTTAAGATTAGTGGTGTCATAAAAGTGTCACCAATTAATTGGAATTAACACACGTGCACGTGATTGGCAGGGCGGGAAAATGTACGGAAATTAAGAGGGCATGATGTCAGATGTTTACTGTTATTTATGATACTAGCACATTGTTTTGACAAACACATTCACACCTTAAACGTTTGGTCACATCACTGGCAGAAGAATTGTTAATTTGTTTGCTACACTTGTGAACGTACTTTTTTTAATTTTTGTCGAGCATTGAATTGCTTTTATTTATTTATTTAAATTCGCATAAATGTGTATAAAATTTACGCGTTTAAAATAATTGGCGAAGAGACTATCAGTTTAGATTGTGCCCAGCGATGACATAGGTAAGCTAGCTGTACAATTAACTAACTTGTCGGAATATCAGAGATGATTCCACACGGTCCAATCATTTATTAACAATGTTGATTGTATATGAGCCATATCATTTGAATCCCATATTTGAGACATACCTCTTTGATATAACCTGACATAGAGCTAGATTATGTTATAGCTAGTTTTTTTTCAGCTGTATGTTTATTCCAATTACGTCTTACTGCTCTTTATTTTCCATAAAAGCTTGGGCAAATAACGAGAATCCTAGTTTTCACGAATATTTTCCTAAACGTCCATTCATATTCAACCTACGCATATTGTCATTCAAGAAATAAGTTCGAAGGTGTGCAATATTAATTTTCTCATCGATAGTATGCATGTACCGGAAATGTAATATATAGTTTAGTTTCTGTTTAGAACCATAAACTTCTTTTTGTATTTGTGAAGCATTTATTATGACATTTAAATTTCCTGTGAACTTTTGTATGAGCATGATAATGCCATTAGAAAAATGTCACAATATATGTATCTTTGTATCAATGAATTATGAGAAGGCACAGTGCAATTCTCCTTGTGTTACGTTACCATACTATAGATGGTTATCGATTTTTCACCAAGGTGCGCGCGCACCTGTTTGTCCGCCATCTTTGTGGTAAGGTGAAGCAACATATCAGTACCGTGAAAGCGCAGGGGTTTTTTTTAATTGACCATTTCAGGCAATGAAGACGATGATTAATTCTTGTAGTGTTGTGAAATGTCACAAAATATATAATCCGGGTCAGAAATATTTTTTTCTCATTACCAGCCGTCAGTACAAACTAAGGGAAAAGGACGAGAGAACTTTCGGACGTCATACTTTCGCGCTTGAACGGAGCATTCATTGTAGCTAAGCGTTTTTAAGTGTTTTGGATTGCATTAAAAGTCGAAAGAAAATATGTATATTATAATGTTAATTGCTATGTTGTTGTTTATTTTATTGTTTTTATTAAGATACAGATAATTAACAAACAATTAAGAAATATATTGCTTATTTACTGGTCCTAAATAAACTAAAAAGCAACCAACAGTATCGATAATTTCCATCAAGGTCAATTTTAGACAAAATGTTGTCATCAGTGACATAAAAATATGTATGTGCCCCTCACGATGCTCGATGCACGATTGAGGAGTCAATGACCATTGACGTTCAGCAATTATAGAACGCCCTGTATTGGTTGTAATGTGGTATCCGACAGTTTGCTCATATTGTACCCATGTAACAATATATGTTACTACTATTCTGGAAAATGTATACATAATGCTCGAATAAACTTTAGTTAAAGTGAAGACTGTTATTACACTAACTGTATTGTTCGACAGTGTGAATCTTAAAAATATCGCATTAAATGTCCATTATTTTTAGGCACGTGGATGATTTCAGGTTATCTCAGATAGGAAAAACCCTTTATATAATAATGACAGGCAATGTGTTATGCTTTACTTTTTACATGGCTGTAAGAACAACGTTTGGCGGTCAATTCAACCCCCGGTATTTACCAGTGGTATTTACTGGTATAAATTACCTGCTGGAAAATACTCCCCAAAGTGGCAAATACTACTATGATTTTTTTTTACTCAAAATACTGCAGAAATCTTAATTAAGTTAACTTGAAATAATGTATAATCATATTGATAATTAAATTACTCAGATATTTTAATTAACATTCTTTTTTAACCTAAAATACACGTGAGAAAGTAATGCTAATCCACCTGCACCTGGCCTTTGACACTCAGGAAGCAAAGCCATATGGTCTAGACTACTAAAACAACAAGTTTCAGACAAGGGGCTGTAAAAAGCCGGGGCAACATGGGCAAAAGTAAAGTGTCATACATAACCTAGACAGTTTGTATAATTGGTACAAGTAAATGTTTGTGTATTGGGTATGGCATGAGCTAGAGTGTCAACTGTACGGCTTCATCCCTGAGTAACTTTTTTAATTTCTCTTGTCATCACCACTTCCATAACTTCACTCCACACCATTACCAAGCTACTATTCACCATAAAGCCAAAGGATCCAGTCCGGAATATAAAACAGCATTTTGCGGGATCTTTACAAGCAAAAATCATTTATTAGAATGCATGAGAGAAGATTGTTTCGTCCAAACTGCCAGCTACCAGCTCTAATAAAGTGTAAGAAACAAACTGTTCTCAAAACAGCCTGAACGAGCTGTTACAGCTAACTATTTAAAATGGTTTTGCTTTCACATTGACATTTGTCAATAAATAATAGCACATAGTGTTTTTATTTTTATTATTGTCCTACCTTTCAGCAAATTTAACAAACTTACATTATATTAGAATAATAATTTCACAGAAAATTTAATTCAAGTTCCAGTACTTCTTTTAGAACCACACCATTTTTGAATTAAAAACAACACATTTTACGGTAACAAATATTTAATGACAGTAAATTCATCGATCAATAAACAGGAAAAGCAAAAGCAGTTAAGAAACAAACAGACTGCTTAGGAAATTGGAGCATGTAATGATATTCGATTTCATATAATAAATATGACAACCATAACATAGGTTTTAAGGAACTTAAAGCAATGAAAAAATAGTATAACATGATGTAAAGAATTGAAAACAGTACACATAATAAATGACCCTGTTTTAAAACCAAAGTTTAGCAGTGCCCTTGTCCAAGCGGTTGCTGGCTTGTAACTCCTCAGCCTCTCAGTGCAATAGTTCGAGTCCTGGTCGTGGTGGTTTACCAGCTAACCCGCAATGCGCAGTGGTTCTACCCTTGCACAAGTCTAGGATCTAGCTCCACTAATATTTAATCGGATGTCGCACTTTGCTGAAACACTAGATAGTTTACTATGTCTGGATATGCAATGTCCGACTGCAAGTCATCAGGCTGTCGTCGAAGACGAGTACGGATCAAAACCGATCAAATTAATCTTCTTCTAGTCCTTTTCACGCACAATAGCTCCAGTGTATTAATATATAGTCCTATTGCACTTTGTAACCATTACACACGACATCTTTCGCGAAATAATTGATTTAATCGTCGAATTGTAGGGACCTTAGCAGACATTAGTAAACAATGGCTTTACCACAAATATGGCGGACCGCATTGCATGCTGGGAAATGTGTGACGTCATACGATAACCATCTATACGTTCCGTTACGATACCACGGTCTTGTCATAAGCGTTACGTTCCGATACGATACGATGTACCATTTACGATAGGGTTCGTTACGTTACTTCATGATAGGCCTATTACGTTACACGATACGTTACGATACCATACGATACGATGACGATAGAAATACGCACGATATACGATGTTTTGGACAACTGGTACGGTGCCAGGACTGTATCTACATGTGGTGTACAATGTCAAAACGGGTACCATTATGTCTATATTGGGTAAGAAAGGCAGGATATCTTTTGTGTGCCTCTTAAGCAACAAAACGTCTTTTGACAAAAAGTGTATGAGATTGCGTAGAAAGTAGTTAAATACTTTGCAAAAACAAATAAACTACAATTAAAACACAGATTACTTAAGAAAAAACAATCATCCAGGATTTGAACCCATAACTGTTCGTACAGAGTGTATTCCTTTCTTGTTCTTTTTCGAACAGCCTGAAGGCCGCCATGTTTATACAATATAAACAATAAACCACTTATTCATATCACCTTATATTTAAAATACCCTTTCAAGGGTGTAAACTGTCTTATCTGTTTACATATATTGAAGGAAGATCTATTTTTGCGGTCGATTTATACTGCAACCGAGTTTATACTGTTGTGTAAATAGCACTTTATATCTCTTAGTTATCAATTTGCAATCAAGTTCTGGCTAATATTTTACCGCGTGATAAAAAAAAATGATTTAATGAATGGATTGAGTAGAACTGTCTCTGTTGAAATTGTAATAGGCAAAGGGTTTCGTGCTTGTACGATCGTATGCAGTTAAATGATATCTATAAATACTTATCTAAATTTCTTAACAGCCCAGTTTATGCATTTGAGATTTACAACTTATGTAATAATAAAAATATACTTTTCGATTAGTTGGACTGTATGAAAGATACTATTACACACACGCGCGCGTGCGCGCACAAACACACACGCGCGCGCGCACACACACACACAAATACACTCTCGCACACAAGTATACTAACGTATAATGTAATACGGGTAATTTGGATGTACGTTTCGTCAACGTGTACATGTGCTATAATTTGGGCCCAGTCCGCTTTACTGTTCCGATTTTCGTACAGCTCCTTTAAGATTTTCAGACAGAACGTTCTCGTCTGAAGGCGTGACGTATCAAGCATTTAACCCCAGTGTTTAGACGGCACGTTATCCCAAGATCTGGCAGAGCGAGAGACCACTTTCTGACAGGGGTGTCAACACGGAGCTTCAGGATTCATTCTACAACCCATACCCTTCGCAAGAAATATGAGTCAATGGATCGTCGCATTGGAGTCTTGGAACTAGAACAGTGTGTGGAATGGAAAATATAGGTTTAAGTGTACCGAAACTGGTAACATAGCCGTCGACGCCAGGCATGGAAGACCCGGTGTTCAAACCCGGGCCGCGACATACAAAAGTCGATAAAATGGTACTGATATAACTCCGTTGCTTACTATATTTAGAACATTGGTCAACTGGTCAACATGACTACTGGCATAATTATATGCCATACATGTAACAAAATTCCCACTCCTGCTTGGGGAATTTGTGCATAATTGCAGCAAAAACATACTCTTTACTATAAGTTATGTCAGATTATAATAACCACAATTGTTAGAGAGTACGTATTGTTAAATATATCGCTTTAAATATAAATGATTACCAATTCTATAAATAAACGCCATGGATTTCAGCTAAAATAGAAATCGATGCCAAAGTTGATTACCCGGATCATCAGGTAACGTGTCTCAAAATGAAAGTGGTCGCGTGGTTTTCTTAGTTTTTAAACAGCTAACTGTGCAGCATTACACGGTTAGGAAATTACCTTTTGTAATGGAACGTGGGAAGTTATGCCCTACTTTTCACATAGAAGTATGGCACAAATAAGCAACATTTTGAGGGATCTTTCCAGGTCAACACTAATTAGTTTGGTTGCATGAGAGAATATACCATGGTCCGAACTGTTAGATGCCACATTGGACCGTAGTATTATTCCTGGTAAAGGAACGGCTCATCCTTTGCAAGAATATGTTCGGCAATTTACCGCCACCGGTTGTCATTGTCCCAAAACCTGACGTTTGAAACGTGACTCCGAAATAGTAAATACTGTACCGTGAAAACGCAACAGGCGTGATTTAGGCACGTATATTGTTATTGTAAGTTTATTGCTTGCATTTAACGGCTTTTCAATAAGGTTTCCTAAAGTAAATACATGTAAATTTATTTGCAATGCATACATCGCTTAAAATCATAATACAGAGCGTGTTACATATTTATATGTCCAACGGACGTCTTTTAAAATAAATTCTATGTCTAACATGTAGTAACATCTAATTTCTAATTAACCGAATATAAGTCTATTAATACACCAGCTTTATATCTTCCTGTTGCATTGTTTCGTCCGGTTTATTGCAATTCATTTGCATGGAGACGACAATGTAGCAGTCAATAACATAATGTCACAGTTGTTATTTCAGGCCCTTTTCAGAGAAAAGAACAGAATTTTCCGTTTTTTCTAGCAGTGTAGCTTGCAACAATAAAACTTAGCTTGCAATTGTAAAAAGTAGCAGGCATTGATAGTAATTTAAAGCCGTTTGGCGAGGTCATATTTAACAACAGAAACCGAATATGACGATGTAAGAAATACAGCTGGCAATTACCGATGTAGCAGATAACATGGAAGAAAACAAAGTAGCAGATTGTCTAGTTCCCATCAGAGTTATTGCTCGTCACACTAAAATATTTATGTAATGAATTGACAGTATAATTCGTGTTAAGTCTGCAGTATAGCCATCTTCTTGTTTAAAGCACATGCTCTCTACGGCAAGAAAGGGTACTGTAACAACCTACCTATTAGAACTAAATTAAACTAAAACCTAATCTAAGCTACAAATATACTTCGACGCTCCACCCATGCAATTTACTAGATCCATATCTGTTAAGGATGGGTGGAAAAGGTGTTGTTAGTGCAATTCGTCGATGAAAATGAGTTTGGCTATTGTTGACTAATACTCTTCATATTACGAATGCCATTAATTAAGTAGAAAGTGTCCATCGTCCGATGGGCTGAGCTTAGAAAACGTTTCTTGCTGGACCTACGGTCTCGGAACTAGGCTGTTTGCAAGAGTATGAAGATTTGTTTTCCTGAATTTAAAATCATAGTTTTATTGTGCGGTGAGATGGTTTTTAGGGCAAATAATTTAATTCGCGTGGTCATTCAATTTTTAAATATGTTTCTTATGAAAAGGTTTCTGTTTATATTGTGTCTGTTTAATTATATCTCAATGACGACGAGTTCGAAGAAAGTACCTGCTGATGTTGTAGTTTTATGGTTTAGCATCTAATCATCAATCATAATTTTATTTTTGCTGTTTTTGTCAAGACGGGAACAATCCAGGTTTTATAGTCATTCGGGTATCGTTGAAAGGTTTAGTTATGTATAATATGTCCTACATTTTGTAACTGTTCGGTTACAGAATGATCTGATTGAAATCTGGTCTGCTTTCTATATTCTTACAAATACTGACGTAGAGAAAGATTGTAACTTGAATATATTATATAGGCTTATTTATTAATTATGATTCAATGATTATTATGTATGAACGTTCTTTACTACTAATTTGCTGCCTTTCAGATTTTAAGAATACACGGCGTTCAAATTAACCCATTTATCTGTCTCTTCTTACAACACGTGTCTATTTTAATCACACATGCTTTTATAAAAGCAGCTATTTACAAGCTGTTACCAATGTTTATGATCCTTAAACTAATTTCTGTATACTTTATCTACATGTTGTGGCTTACTTCATATTCACGTCACATGTACCGCTGCAAATCAAAAGTTGTGAAAACACTAAAAAGTAAGCTTTAAACAATACTAAGCTTTGAAAGTAAATTTTATCAGTTGACTGCCTATGCCGAAATTATGGTCCCTAACTGTGTATGTATATCCAGTGTTTACTGCAATAGTTTTAAAGGCCGTTACAATTAATTACCGAGTGCTGCGGAATGATACATTTTGATGATGCGAGCTCTTTTTGCTCAGTGTAGGCAATCATAAAGGAATATATATTTTACAAAGATCGACAGCTACTTCATAAACATGATGTTCAGATGTCGAATTTCTATTTTTATAAACCATATGATTTTCATCATTCTCGGTCTCATACAATGTTACGTTGCTTGTTTATTTAACAGAATGCGTATACAGCAGGCTACATATCTCCTACAGTTATAGATACAGTAGCTTTATTTTGACATTTTGAATCTTCTTAACATGTAATTTGACGGTGCAACAAAGTATTTCAGATATCCATATCCCTACACATACTATTGCACGTAATATACAAACCTCATCATGCTGTTTCAAGTTATATGTAACCCTCATCATGCTGCTTTACGGTTTATGTAACCCTCAACATGCTGTTTTACGTTATATGTAAGCCCCATGATGCTGTTCACGGTATATGTAAGCCTCATCAAGTTGTTTCACGGTATATGTAAGCCTCATCATGCTGTTTCACGGTATATGTAAGCCTCACCAAGTTGTTTGACGGTATATGTAAGCCTCACCATGTTGTTTCACGGTATATGTAAGCCTCATCAAGTTGTTTCACGGTATATGTAAGCCTCATCATGTTGTTTTACGTTATATGTGAGCCTCATCATGCTGTTTCACGGTATATGTAAGCCTCGTCATGTTGTTTCCCGGTATATGTAAGCCTCGTCATGTTGTTTCCCGGTATATGTAAGCCTCATCATGGAGTTTCACGGTATATGTAAGCCTCATCAAGTTGTTTCACGGTATATGTAAGCCTCATCATGCTGTTTCATGTTAAATGTAAGCCTCATCATGCTGTTTCATGGTAAATGTAAGCCTCATCATGTTGTTTTACGTTATATGTGAGCCTCATCATGCTGTTTCACGGTATATGTAAGCCTCGTCATGTTGTTTCACGGTATATGTAAGCCTCATCAAGTTGTTTCACGGTATATGTGAGCCTCATCATGTTGTTTTACGTTATATGTGAGCCTCATCATGCTGTTTCACGGTATATGTAAGCCTCGTCATGTTGTTTCCCGGTATATGTAAGCCTCGTCATGTTGTTTCCCGGTATATGTAAGCCTCACCATGGAGTTTCACGGTATATGTAAGCCTCATCAAGTTGTTTTACGGTATATGTGAGCCTCATCATGTTGTTTTACGTTATATGTGAGCCTCATCATGCTGTTTCACGGTATATGTAAGCCTCTTCATGTTGTTTCACGGTACATGTGAGACCCATCATGCTGTTAACGGTATATGTAAGCCTCATCATGCTGTTAACGGTATATGTAAGCCTCATCATGTTGTTTCAACTTATATGTAAGCCTCATCATGCTGTTTCACGTTATATGTAAGTCTCATCATGCTGTTTCACGTTATATGTAAGTCTCTTCATGCTGTTTCACGTTATATGTAAGTCTCATCATGCTGTTTCACGTTATATGTAAGCCTCACCATGCTGTTTCACGTTATATGTAAGTCTCATCATGCTGTTTCACGTATATGTAAGTCTCATCATGCTGTTTTACGTTATATGTGAGCCTCATCATGCTGTTTCACGTTTTATGTAAGTCTCATCATGCTGTTTCACGTTATATGTAAGTCTCATCATGCTGTTTCACGTTATATGTAAGTCTCATCATGCTGTTTCACGTTATATGTAAGTCTCATCATGCTGTTTTACGTTATATGTGAGCCTCATCATGCTGTTTTACGTTATATGTCAGCCTCATCATGCTGTTTCACGTTATATGTAACCCACACCTTGTTGTTTTACGTTATATATAACCATCATCATGCTGTTTCATATTATATGTAACCCTCAAAATGCTGTTCAAGTTATTATAAGCCCATGGAATATACATGTTACAGGATATAACACCTACTGCAACTAAAGTGCCGTCGTAATAGTGATATCTTGGAATGTACATGTTACTGGGTACTAAACAATAGTGATGTCGTTATAGTGATTTCATGAAATGTCTATGTTATATGGTACCACACCAAAATTAACAATAGTGATATCGTCATAGTGTTATCATGGAATGTACAAGTTATATGGTACCACACCCATAACAGCTATAGTGATGTCGTTATAGTGATTTCAATGAATGTCCATGTTATATGGTACCACACTATAGTGCTGTCGTCATAGTGGTGTCATGAAATGTACATACTACATGGTATCTCGCCCAAAGCAACTATAGTGTTGTCGTCATAGTGATATCATAGAATGTACATATCACAGGGTACCAGACCCAAAGCAACAACAGTGTTGTCGTCCTAGTGATATCATGGAATAAACATGTTACATGGTACCACACCCAAATCAATAATAGTGATGTCGTTATAGTGATGTCATGGAATGTAAATGTTACATGGTACCACACCCAAATCAACAATGGTGATGTCGTTATGGTGATGTTATAGAATGTACGTATTTCCACTTCGGAAGCACCTACAGTCTAGTGTACACAGCAAGAAATGACAAAAATCTACAATAAATAAAAAATCTACTTTTTAAAGGTGGTATCCGACTGTTTTGACCATTCTTTTCACTAAACAACCAAATAAACTATTGTTACTTAAATAGATCTCGCGAAATGCTGTTTATTGATGTCTTACACCTGTGTGGATAAGTAAAACATAACGACACAGTTGCCATTACTAAAATGTATTTCCTATCTGAGCCACGCTGCACAGGTTTTTTAAAAACAAAGAAAACCACGTGACTTTTTATGCTTGAACTTATTCACGTCATCCGCTGTGACGTTGATATCTATTTTTAGCAGGACTCCCAATCGTTCTTATTTGTAGAATTAGAAATAATGAATAATTTAAATGCTAATTAACGAGTTTTACTGCCCTAAAATTGAGATACTATTGAAAATTGTCTAAGCTTAGACTAAAGCATGATCTTTCTGCAGAAACATTGTTCAAATACCCCAACCAGAGGTCAGATATTGTTACCTATATTTGACAAACTGTCGGTTACCAACTTTAAACCAATGGAATGAGGTGCAGTTACCGTCATGTGTAATTATACTAAACACATCGAACTTCCCGTCAATATTTGTACAGCACTTAATTGAAACATGCCCACCTTTAACAATATACATATATAGCTGTTTGCGGAATTAAATCACGTTTTATCTTTTGATAAAATAAATTATTTGTTTAACTTTAGATGTCGACTCAATAATATGTTATAAATTTTACTGGATTTCTAGTTTCATCCACCCACTCCTAATTGTAGACGCCATCTTCTGTTTGTTTTGATAAGTTAAATAAAGTAAAGGTCATGTTATATCGATTGGGGATATCTTATATTTTATTCTCTAAAGATCCTTGATTATGTTTGAGACGCTGCAAGTTATGTGGTATATGTAAGTAAGAATGCGTGCAGCTTTGTATTTATGTCGTGGAGGTATATTTTGGGGGAACAGATTCAAACGTACCCAGACTAAAACGTACCAAGACTAACATGTACCCACATATTTTTGGTCAATATCTACCCAAACAGAAGTCAAAACTTACTTATGTAGTTTTAGTTTCATTGTTCTGTCTGTGTGGTGTCTGTAGTTTTATGGTGTTTTAATGTATGTGTGCCGTTAAAGCGTTTTCATTCCTTTTGGTAAATTCGTGTCTTTCTAGCGCATTTGTGTATTTTCGCGGGTTTGTAGTGATTTCGAGTTTATGTAGAACATCATTGAGTTGACTATTTCTCACGCCTTCTAGGTCACTTAGATCTCACACATTTAAGGTATATTTGCATAACCTCGCCCACAAAGGGAGGATTGCAATGTAGGTGCAAATTAACTTATTGAATATCTAATAACGAGTTAATATGTATCGAACTGAGTACTTATGAACACTGGAAATACGATCACACGTATGTTGTTACACAAAAGTATTTTATCATGTTCCTAAACAAGCTACCGCCTTAAAGGCATATTTGCGTAATCACTCCCATACACACTAGCTATTAAAAATAGAGTCTACTTAGTTGAGTTTTAACAAAAGAATGTATAGTGCACTGTATACAAGATTCTTCATAAATCAAGACGTTCATTAATTACTTGTTCACTTATTATATTGAAATTATTAATAGGTGATTATTTTTTCACACATAGTATATTTGTATCTTCTATTTATATTTATATTATATTTATATTACAATTAATTTATGTCTATTCATATAAGGTTGCTCCTTTAAATACAAAAAGAACAATCAAATCAGAAAAAAATATAATATTTCATAAAATAATGTGCACCTAATTCTGAAAGAGTTTATTTATGACATTTACAACTCGGCATAGATGTAACATTTTTGCATAATTATTGAAATTTCTTTTTATTTTAAACAACACAATCGGTAACACATAATAAGTGACTTTTGGAAAACATCAAAATATCAATAAAAGTAATAGTTCAGGTATGCTTTTGGCAAAATGACAGACGAAGCCTTGTAAATATGTGTTGCACATAATAGACAATGATCCATACATTATTCTATCCTAAAGTTGGCATTCCTATTTCACAAATTGCTGAAAATACAATGATGTTATAACAGGTGCGTACAGACCATTGCACATTTATTTAGTTTTAAAATTAAACATTTCAATAAAAACATCAGTAAAAAAAGACAAGAAGAAGCAATATTTTATGCGAGGACGAATTAAATGTTTACACAATACCAATTACAGTCACATAGAACACATATTATGTTATTTATTTAAAATATAGCAAGCATGCATGTAAAAGTTTTCTAAAATCTATCCCGACACAATCCAACAAAAGGGTGTGACTATAATATATGGCATTGATCTGTAATTCGTGATATGTGACAGTTATGTAGGATCTGTTACTGCAATATGTGATATATTGGTACAGTGCGTTGGAGAGGTCAGTGATACTTGAGATGGGACTGTTATGCATCAAAATGAGTAGAACGGTACTATTTTACGTGAACTGGGACTCATACATGAGATGGGACTGTACTAGGCAAACTGAGACCTTACTGCTGGAGATAGGAACTTACTGCTTGAGATGGGACTTCAGTGAGTGAGATGGGATTCAACCACATGAGATGTGTCCTTGTTGCATGAGATGGGACCTTCCTGCATGAGATGGGACCTTCCTGCATGAGATCGGACGTTCCTTGGGACCTTCCTTCATGAGATGAGCCTCTGCGTTGGATGGGATATCACTGCGTTAGATGGGACTCTACTACGTAAGATGATTCTCTAATGCGTGAGTTTTGACTCTACCACGTGATATGATTCTCTAATGCGCGAATTGTGACTCTACTACGTGATATGATTCTCTTATCTTGTGACTGTACTGCTTTAGATGCTCCTCTAATACGTGAGTTGTGACTCCTCTGCATGAGATGATCCTCTAATACGTGCGTTGTGACTTCTTTTCTTGAGGCGTGTCTTCAAATGAGTGAGTTGTGGCTCTTCTGCGTAAAGTATGTGCATAATGCGCTAGTTGTGCCTCTACTTCGTGAGAGGTGTCTTTAAATGCGTGAGCTGTGACTCTACTGCGTGGGGTGATTGAATAATGCGGTGTGACTCTACTTCGTGAGGTGGGTGCATAATGCACTAGTTGTGACTCTACTTCGTGGGGTGTTTCTCTAAATGCGCGAGTGGTGACTCTATATACTGCGTGCGGTGATTGAATAATGCCTTGTGACTCTACTGCGTGAGGTTTGTGAAAAATGCGTGAGTTGTGACTCTAATTCGTGAGGTGTGTATATATAATGTGGGAGCCATGAGTTTACTATATTAGATGTGACTATGCTGCGTGAGATTTGACTCAACTGTCTGATATGTGTATAAAATGCGCGAGCTGTGACTCTACTGCATGAGATCTGAAAATGTAATGCTAGAACTGTATTTGTAATGTCTGAAATACGCCAATTCTTCTGTAATTAATTCGTGATACATGCTTGTTCTTAATACGCTTATTTAAATTGACTGACACTTTTTCATATATAAAGCTGAGGTTTTATGCAATAACTGTTACGGATTTTCTTCTGTTAAAAGTTAACCTGAAAGCATTTAAGGACATAGAAATATATGAATACCCACACACAAAATGGTAATAAATAAATATGTATTTTATTATGGGAATGTTTATGCTTTTATGCACAATTTATCGTTTATTAAATGATTCACATTCATTTATTACATTCAAATCCATTTATATATGTATTAACAAAATGAAATCTTATGATGAAAATATATGGAGAGAGAGAGACAGAGACAAGTAGACACAACGACACAAAGTGAGAGGGACAGAGAAGGGGAGAGAGAGAAAGTGAGAGAGAGACAGACATACAGATAGGCAGACAGACAGACAGACACAGAGGCAGAAAGTTAAACATTACATTTTTTCAGTTGTGTTTTTGTGTAATGTATGCATGTATATTTGTGTACGAAAATAAACAATAAAATTAAATGAGACTTCGATCAACTTGTATATCCCCAAATGATTGCTAGTGTTGTTGTTGTTTTTAAGTTGCATTTATTCATTGTTTTAACTATTCATGCTACCTTCATACGTTGCATTCGATGCAGTGGGCGGGATTAAACAAATGTACCTATAGTGTATGAGATAATTTAAAAACTGCTTTCTTTGTGTATGAATAATTTTATTGTTTAAATGGCTTCACAGTAGTTATTAACAGCAATTTTGCCACTTTTATTTATTCATTTGATATGTTTTAAATCATTATCATTCTTTTTAGGGGCGGGATTATGCAAATATACGTGTGAGGTTAGTAAACTGTAATGCGTGAGAAAAAGCTGCTTCCGTTAGTATCATCATGCATTCTTAAACTTATTTCATCGCTGATAAGAAGACGCTTAATGGAAAAAGAAGGTAGATCTATTACTAAATATTCGTTATTATTTTGTGTATAAGATTATTCACGCTTTATTTATCTCTCATATCCTGGACGAATGTTTTGACTACATTGTTCTTGATTTCTTTTTTTCGAAAAGTCATGTCCAGTCAAGTCAATTCGGACTTAATTCTTCATATTTTGCCTTAAGTATATAAGGAAGTATTTTCGACGAACTCACCTGTTTACTTTACCAACTTCTTTATACAATAAAATACATGAACATGATAATTTATTTAATGTGTATGGAAATCTAGGTAGGATTAGCGATTTTTCTTTTCTACTTTCGTTTTCATTTTGGGGAAATTACAAATGTAAGTGCCTTAAAAAGTAGTTTGTTTTACATGGATACGTGATGTAAAACATAATGAAAACCATTATATCATGTTTGTGACATGACATTCTTAAATCAACTTAGCTGGGCTGGACATAAAATTCACATCTAAGTTGCTTTGCAGCTATGACAACCTATGTTTCGGCCCCAAGTTCATTCGACCCTCAGTGGTACAAACTGTAACAGTAATAGTAGGCGTATACATTACAGTAGCATGATTCGTATTACGAGAATAGTGTTAGTTAACCATTGATTCTATGTAACAAGTCCAAAGTTCATTACTAGTACAAAAACAATTAATAAGGACCAATATTAGCGTTTTATCTTAAACAATACCCGTAATAACCGGTGACGGGAATAAGGTTTGTTTTCTTTTTCTATTGTGTTTTTTATAATAATTGTTATTTATACCTTTGAATATTTTCTAAATGTGTGTATTTATCAATATTAATGTCTTCTTATGTTTTTTGCCTGACTTTATAGAAAATTAAATTTTCTGTTACTTTATTCTTGGACTTTGCTATCGTTAAAGTTAGTAGTTAAAGTAGTAGCAGTAGTAGAAGTAGTAGCTGTATTAGTAGCAGTAACAGTAGTAGTAGAAGTAGTAGTAGTAGCGGTAGAAGTAGAAGCAGGAGTAGTAAAAGTAGTAGCAGTAGTTACATTAGTGGTAGTAGCCATAGTAGTAGTAGTAGTAGCAGTAGTAGACATATTAGCAAAAATGGTAGATGCAGTAGTAGCAGAAGTAGTAGTAGCAGAAGTAGTAGTAGCAGTTATAGGAACAGTAGTAGAAGTAGTAGAAGCATTAGTGGTAGTAGAAGTAGAAGTAGTAGCTGTATTAGTAATAGTAGCAGCAGCAGCAGTAGTAGTAGTAGTAGAGTAGTAGTAGAGTAGTAGTAGAAGTAGTAGAAGAAGGAGAAGTAGCAGTAGTAGCAGCAGTAGTAGTGGAATCAGACAGTTTAATACAACAAGCATATTAAATGTCCGGATAACTGAATTGTTATGTCACTTTGTATGCTCCTTTCTTCAGCTATCATGGATGAGGTATCAGGCCGAGGTGCTCAGAAAAATAGAAGCCAGACAGGAACATCTGATCCCCATGGAAGCAACATCCCATGTGATCAGTGTATGGAATCAGACCAGGTTGTCACTGCAGCAGGATTCTGTGAGTCTTGCACTGATTTCTTGTGCTGCTCCTGTATTGAGCTGCATAGAAAACTACGGATGTCAAAGGATCACAGTGTTCTGAAAGGTTCTGACATGCCAAAACAGCGGCTGATTTCAATAGATTTAGCGAAATGTTCTGACCATCCAGAAAGAGCTCTGGAGATGTACTGCGTGGATGAGGATACATTTGGGTGTACTATGTGTTTTGTTGAAGGACATAGAGCTTGTCAGAATGTTGGCAAGATTTCAAATTTGTCAAAGGATATAAAGTCGTCCATGGATGTGTCAAATATAAATCAGGCAGCGTTGAAATGTAAGGAGTTGTGCAACAGATTTAGAGAAATTATCCAGGAATATAGATTGGCAAATGACAATTACCAGGCAAAGTGTTTAGAAGAGTATCAACATTTCCGGGCAGAGATTGAAACCGCTCTTGACAGAATGGGAGAGGAAGTGTCACGTGATACTTCAAAAGTGCAGAAAGAGAACACTGACAAGTTAGATAATCTGGCAGAAATAATTCCATCTTATGAGCAGGAAATGGAGTCACTCATGGAGGACATTAATCGGAGAATGGCACTCGATCAGAAGCAGAATGACCAGTTATTTATAGCCGTGAAGAAAAGCAAGAAACAGATAATGGATACCGTCTATCAACTAGAACAACTTGAAACAGAGATATGTATTCTGGAATTTGACTTCTGTTTTGACCGTTCTTTAAAAGTTTTGATGGAGACAGAATGCAAGATAAGAGTGAAAAGGAATTTACCACCAGCTACCAGTTGTACTGATATAACACAGATAAACGTCAAGTCACAGAAAGACCTGAAAAGATGCTCAATCTATGGTATGGTATCTATCTCAGATAAAGAACTTATTCTTGCTGACTACAATAATAAATGTTTAAAATTAGTTGATGTGAATAGAAACAAAATAGTCAAGCGACATACACTTCCATCAGCACCATATGATGTATGTAAGCTCCCAGTGTCCCGAGTAGCCGTGTCTCTTCCAAAGAATCAGAAAATACAGTTCTACACCGCTGACAGAGATCTGGATAAATGTGGTGGTATAAGTGTAGATGGCAAATGTCTGGGACTGCACTACATGGGGGATGACAGACTCGCTGTATCATACTATAAACCAGTCCCAAAGATCCAGATCACGGACCTAGAGGGGAGAGTCATCCAAACAATTCAACATGATATGTCAGGACAAAAATTGTTCAGTCGACCTGAATACCTCACGTACAGTGCTGAAAACAGGTTGCTCTATGTTAGTGATTATCTTAATGGTACCCTCACCTGTATGGACATGACAGGGAGCGTCCAGTGGGAGTACAAGGATAAGGAGCTCAGGGGACCAGAAGGCGTGGTTATCGGAGACAGTGGGTGTCTCTACTTGTGCAGCAGGAATACACACACCATCCATGTGGTGTCTCATGATGGTTTAAAACTTGCCGTTATACCCCAGAGTAATTCTGACTTCAAGTTTCCCTTTGCTGTATGCTATGACAGCCACTACCGGACACTGTATGTGTCAAGTGATGGTCGTTATCATAACAAGCCTGAATATGGTAACTATATGAGGAAACTTAGGCTGGAGTAAAGACATCAACTTAATGCAGTAATGGTGACAGTAGTGACACAGAAACTGAATCCATAGTATTATCCTTGAGTAATATTAACCTATACGTTATATCATATTGATATACCTGTGTTTATCATGTTGTGTCATCATCTGGTACATCACTGTGACTGATCTAGGATACATGAAGACATTAGAGCTTAAATCATGTATACTTAGACACATCATGTGTAGTTTTTTTATATTTAATTATTTTCTTTTAAATAATATACAAAGCATGGAATATGAAGAATAAAATTAATTTAATGTCTAACTAGAGTTAGAGTTATGAAACACAGAGGATTCTTATTTTCTGTTGAGTCTGTCATATCATAATACCATATGATGAAGATGGCATTGATCTACAACTAGCTTTTTTCCAAGCAATATTAAAGAGTCGGACATATATATAGCTGATATCTTGTGCAAAGCATATATTAATGTAGGTATGTGTTGAACTTAATTACTTCACTAGACTGAAATAGGTTACACACAATGTTTACTTTATATTGTCATTTTGCAAGGGATAAATTATGTGAAGTTTGGAATTTTTGCCGATTCTGTGCAGCGACAGTTCTATCATTATAGCACATGGACACTTATAAGGTGCACAGGGACTGAACCCGGTTGATCCATTATACTGACACCAACAAGTCAGGGGTAATGCTGTCTCCTTAGCCCCGAGTGTTAGGAGGGAAGCCACTACTACCAACTTTAAAGTCTTTGGTTTGATCCGGCCGGGGTGTAAAGCCTTGACCTCCGATCCGCAAGTCGAGGCTCTACCACCTGAGCTATTGCGGCCGATGTAGTTTGGTATTAACTGTTGTATTAACTTGTCATTGATTGCTTGTATTGATACTTTTTGTGTTGCCAGATATGGACAAGACAAACACAGTCTTGTATTAATCATCCTTGATTGAGATGATCGTCACATGACCTTCGAAGGAATTGCTATGGAAAGAGTTTTACATCGTCTATATACCACAACATACTTAAATAAGCAATGCATACTATTATGTAATCAATTCTATTTTTCATAAATTCATTAATTGGGATCGAATGAGCAATGTGGAGTAGGTGTGTCTTCAGACAAAGTATTGAACATATGTCAGTATGTATTGATACATATTATTAGGTGAAATAAATATAATAGTTTTTTGTGATATCATGTCCTTAAAAGACTATTTAGGTATGTGCAGTTTAATATTAGCTGACATGCACATTGGTGTTTGGGTTAAATCAATTAGATATAAAGGATTAAACTATAGCAAACTGTGATATCACACATTTATCAATGTCACTTATCCTTATGTCTGCTGTTACTGGTTAAAACAGCGATAGTAAAACATTAATAATTGTATGATTGTACGCTTTATCTTATCATTTGTGTTATGCCATCAATTAATGGCTTAATCTTCACACAGTTAGGGCTATGAGTGATTATGGCTATGAGTAATTGTTCAGCAAATAGTTATCTTGAATTGAAATGACTGCCACAAAAACCCCACTGAATCTTGTTTGTGTGAATCCACATCTATAAAATAATTTATGTAATTATAATTGTTATTGAATGCTATGGTAAATATAAACAGTATTTTAGTTGGCTCTCTAGTTTGTTTCTTGGATTTATCATCCCAACAACAAAATTTCATTTATCTGGAGAGGGTTTTCACAATTGTTCTTATTGTTTATACATATATGTATAAACATTCATTACGATCGTGTGTCTTATATTATAATTGTTGTGTTTGATCAACATGCATTTAAACAATTATTGGTTAAATACAACTTGAACAGATACAATTTGTGATTATTTTTTCAAGGAACACATTTATTCCTTTCTTCTAGTTACAACTTTTTATACCCCCTCTCTCTCTCTCTCTCTCTCTCTCTCTCTCTCTCTCTCTCTCTCTCTCTCTCTCTCTCTCTCTCTCTCCCTCTCAATTTATCACTTTCTCTATATTTATCAATCTTCGCCTAAGTCTCTATCTGCATTTGTTTATTCTTGTTCTGTCTGTCTTTCTCCTGACTTTCTCTATATTTGTCTTTCTCCACATGTCTTCAGTGTCATTCTTTCCATCTTTTCTTCGCTCTAAATGTCTCTCTGCCTGCCCGCCAACAGCCTTCCATCGATTTACCTACATTTACCTACCTACCTACTTATGTATTCAGCCGCTCACCTAAAACCAAACAACAAACTAACTTACACTAACTTGTTCAGCTACCTATCTACTAACCTCCCTTCTTTTCTCTGTTTATTCCAATCTGCCTACCTCCATCCCTCCCTCTGTTTATTCCAATCTGCCCACCTCCATCCATCCCACGGTTTATTTTAATCTTCCCACCTCCATCCCTCCCTCCTTTTTTTTCCAATCTGCTCACCACCCTTCTTTTCACTGTTCATTCCAATCTGCCCACCTCGATCCATCCCTCTGCTTACTCAAATCTGCCGACCTCCGTCCTTTCCACAGTTTATTCCAATCTGCCCACCTTACTCTGTTTATTCCAATCTGCCTACCTCCATCCATCCCATTGTTTATTCCAATCCACTCACCTCCATCAATGCCCCTGTTTATTCCCATCTCCAGCCATCCCTCTGTTTATTTCAATCTCCCCACCTCCAACCATCACACTGTTTATTCCCATTTGCCAAAGTCCATCCCTCCCTCTGTTTATTCCAATCTGCATACCTCCATCCATCCCTCTGTTAATTCAAATCTGCCCACATCCATCCCTCCCTCTGTTTATTCCAATCTGTCCACCTGCCCCATTTCCATTGTTTATTCCAATCTGCCTACCTCCATCCATCCCTCTGTGAATTCAAATCTGCCCACATCCAGCCCTCCCTCTGTTTATTCCAATCTGTTCACCTCCCCGATTTCCATTGTTTATTCCAATCTGCCCATCTCCATCCTTCCATCCCTCTGTTTATTCCAGTCTGCCCACCTCCATCCTTCCATCCCTCTGTTTATTCCAGTCTGCCCAACTCCATCCCTCCCACTGTTTATTCCAAGCAACCGACCTCCATCCCTCCCACTGTTTATTCCAATCTTACCACCTTCACTCCCTCTGTTTATTCCAATCTGCCCACCTCCATCCTTCCAATTCTTTATTCCAATCAGCCCAACCCACAAATCTCTGTTTATTCAAATCTGCCCACCGCCATCCATCCCTATGTTTATTCCAATCAGCCCAACTCCATCCCTCCTACTGTTAATTCCAATCTTATAACCTTCGCCCCCTCTGTTTATTCAAATCTGCCCACCTCTATCTTTCCAACTGTTTATTCCTATCAGCCCAACCCACAAACCTCTGTTTATTAAAATCTGCCCGCCGCCATCCATCCCTCTTTTTATTCAAATCTGCCCATCTCCATCCTCCCATCCCTCTGTTTATTCCTGTCTGCCCAACTCCATCCATCCCACTGCTTATTCCAATCAGTCCACCGCCAGCCATCTCCCTGTTTATTCAAATCTGCCCACCTCCATCCTTCCATCCCTTTGTTTATTCCAGTCTTCCCAACTCCAGCCATTCCACTGTTTATTCCAATCAGTCCACCTCCATCAATCCCTATGTTTACTCCAATCTGCCCACCTCCATCCTTCCATCCCTCTGTTTATTCCAGTCTGTCCAACTCCATCCATCCCACTGCTTATTCCAATCAGCCCTCGGCCATCCATCCCATGGTTTATTCCAATCAGCCCACCTCCATCCCTCGCTCTGTTTATTCCAATCTGCCCACCTCCTTCTATCCAACTGTTTATTCCAATCTGCTTTACACTATACCTCCCTCTGTTCATTCCAATCTGCCCACCTCCATTCATCCCAATATTTATTCAAATCAGCCCATCTCCATCCCTACCATTGTTTATTCCAAACAGTCCTCCTCCATCCCTAACACTGTTTATTCCAATCAGTCCACCTCCATCCATCCCACTGTTTATTCCAATCAGCCCATCTCCAGCCATCCCTCGGTTTACTTCAATCTGCCCACCTCCATCCTTACATCCATCTGTTTATTCTAATCTGACCAACTCCATCCACCCCACTGCTTATTCCAATCAGCCTTCCCCCATCCATCCCACGGTATACTTCAATCCGCCAACCTCCATCCTTTCAACCTACTATTTATTCCAATCAGCCCATCTCCAGCTATCCCACTGTTTATTCCAATCTGCCCACATCCATCCTTCCATCCTACTATTCATTCCAATCAGCCCATCTCCAGCTATCCCACTGTCATTTCCAATCTGCCCACCTCCATCCATTTCACTGGTTTTTCCAATCAGCCGACCTCCATCCCTCTCTCTGTTTATTCCAATCTGCCCACATCCACGTATCCCTCTGTTTATTCCAATCTGTCCATCTCCATCCATCCCACTGTTTATTCCAATTAGCCCACCTCCATCCCTTTCTCTGTTTATGCCAATCTGCCCACCTCCATCCATCCCGCTGTTTATGCCAATCTGCCCACCTCCATCCATCCCACTGTTTATTCCAATCTGCCAATCTCAAGCGCCATCCCATTGTTTATTCCAATCAGCTCACCTCCATCCATCCCACAGTTTACTCAAATCTGTCCACCTCCATCCTTCCATCCTACTATTTATTCCAATCAGCATATATCCAGCTATCTCACTGTTTATTCCAATCAGCCCAACTCCATCCTTCCATCCTACTTTTTATTCCAATCAGCATATCTCCAGCTATGCCACTGTTTATTCCAATCAGCTGACCTGCACCCCTCCCTCTGTTTATTCTAATCTACCCACCTCCACGCATCCCTCTGTTTATTCCAATCTGCCCATCTCCACGCACCCCTCTGTTTATTCCAATCTGCCCACCTCCACGCATCCCTCTGTTTATTCCAATCTGCCACCTCCATCCATCCCAATGTTTATTGCAATTAGCCCACCTCCATCCCTTCCTTTTTTTCCAATCTGCCCACCTCCATCCATTCCACTGTTTATTCCAATCTGTCAATCTCAAACTATCCCACTGTTTATTCCAATCTGCCCACCTCCGTCTATTCCACTGTTAATTCCAATCAGCCCACCTCCATCACTTCCTCTGTTAATTCTAATCTCCCCATCTTCATCCACCCCACTGTTTATTCCAATCTGCCCACCTCCGTCTATTCCACTGTTAATTCCAATCAGCCCACCTCCATCACTCACTCTGTTTATTCCAAACTCCCCATCTCCATCACTCTCTCTGTTTGTTCCAATCAGGCCATCTCCATCCCACTGTTTATTCCAATCAGCCGACCTCCATCCCTCCCACTGTTTATTCCAAACTCCCCATCTCCATCACTCTCTCTGTTTATTCCAATCAGCCGACCTCCATCCCACTGTTTATTCCAATCAGCCGACCTCCATCCCACTGTTTATTCCAATCAGCCGACCTCCATCCTCCCACCGTTTATTCCAATCTGCCCACCTCCGTCAATTCCACTGTTAATTCCAACCTGCCCACCTCCATCACTCCGTTTGTTTATTCCAATCTCCCCATCTCCATCAGTCCCTCTGTTTGTTCCACTCTGCCCACCTCCATCCATCCATCTGTTTATTCCAATCTGTTCATCTCCATGCATCCCTCTGTTAATTCCAATCTGCCCATCTCCATGCATCCCTTTGTTTATTCCAATCTGCCACGTCCATCACTCCCAATGTTTATTGAAATCTGCTAATCTTAAACTATCCCGCTGTTTATTCCAATCTTCCCACCTCCATCCCTTCCTTTGTTTTTCCAATCAGCCCACTTCCATCCATCCCACTGTTTATTCCATTATGCCAATCTCTAACTTTTCCTGTGTTTATTCCAATCTGCCCACCTCCATCTATTCCACTATTAATTCCAATCAGCCCACATCCATTACTCCCTCTTTTTATACCAATCTCCCCATCTCCAGCAATCCCTCTGTGTATTCCAATCTGCCCATCTCCAGCCATCCCTCTGTTTATTCCAATCTGCCCACCTCCATCGATCCCACTGATTATTTCAATCTGCCCACCCCCATCGATCACTCTATTAATTCCAATATTCCCACCTCCATCCATTCCACTGTTTATTTCAATCTGTCAATCTCAAACTATCCCACTGTTTATTCCAATCTGCCCACCTCCGTCTATTCCACTGTTAATTCCAATCAGCCCACCTCCATCACTTCCTCTGTTAATTCTAATCTCCCCATCTTCATCCACCCCACTGTTTATTCCAATCTGCCCACCTCCGTCTATTCCACTGTTAATTCCAATCAGCCCACCTCCATCACTCACTCTGTTTATTCCAAACTCCCCATCTCCATCACTCTCTCTGTTTGTTCCAATCAGGCCATCTCCATCCCACTGTTTATTCCAATCAGCCGACCTCCATCCCTCCCACTGTTTATTCCAAACTCCCCATCTCCATCACTCTCTCTGTTTATTCCAATCAGCCGACCTCCATCCCACTGTTTATTCCAATCAGCCGACCTCCATCCCACTGTTTATTCCAATCAGCCGACCTCCATCCTCCCACCGTTTATTCCAATCTGCCCACCTCCGTCAATTCCACTGTTAATTCCAACCTGCCCACCTCCATCACTCCGTTTGTTTATTCCAATCTCCCCATCTCCATCAGTCCCTCTGTTTGTTCCACTCTGCCCACCTCCATCCATCCCTCTGTTTATTCCAATCTGTTCATCTCCATGCATCCCTCTGTTAATTCCAATCTGCCCATCTCCATGCATCCCTTTGTTTATTCCAATCTGCCACGTCCATCACTCCCAATGTTTATTGAAATCTGCTAATCTTAAACTATCCCGCTGTTTATTCCAATCTTCCCACCTCCATCCCTTCCTTTGTTTTTCCAATCAGCCCACTTCCATCCATCCCACTGTTTATTCCATTATGCCAATCTCTAACTTTTCCTGTGTTTATTCCAATCTGCCCACCTCCATCTATTCCACTATTAATTCCAATCAGCCCACATCCATCACTCCCTCTTTTTATACCAATCTCCCCATCTCCAGCAATTCCTCTGTGTATTACAATCTGCCCATCTCCAGCCATCCCTCTGTTTATTCCAATCTGCCCACCTCCATCGATCCCACTGATTATTTCAATCTGCCCACCCCCATCGATCCCTCTATTAATTCCAATATTCCCACCTCCATCCATCCCACTGTTTATTCAAATCTGCCCACCTCCCTCCACCCCTATGTTTATTCTAATCTGCGCATCTCCATCATTCCCTCTGTTTATTCCAATGTGCGCATCTCAATCCATTCTACTGTTTATTGCAACCAGTCCAACTCCATCCATCCTACTGCTTATTCCAATCAGCCCAATCTCCAGCCATCCCTCTGTTTACTTCAATCTGCCCACCTCCATCCTTCCATCCATCTGTTTATTCTAATCTGACCAACTTCATCCATCCCACGGTTTACTCCAATCAGCCCACCTCCATCCTTCCATCCTATTATTTATTTGAATCAGCCCATCTCCAGCTATCTCACTGTTTGTTCCAATCTGCCCACCTCCATCCATCCCACTGTTTATTCCAATCAGCCGACCTCCATCCCTCCCTCGTTTTATTCCAATTTGTCCACCTCCACGCACCCCCCTGCATATTCCAATCTGCGCATCTCAATCTCTCCCTCTGTTTATTCCAATCTGCCCATTTTCATGCATCCATCCCCTGTTTATTCCAATCTGAGCATCTCAATCCATTCCACTGTTTATTTCAATCTGCCCAACTCCATCCATCCCTCTGTTTATTCAAATCTGCCACCTCCATCCATCCCTCTGTTGATTTCAATCTGCGCATCTCAATCTCTCCTTCTGTTTATTCCAATCTGCGCATCTCAATCCATCCCACTGTTTATTTCAATCTGCCCACCTCTATCCATCCCTCTGTTTATTCCAATCTGCCCACATCCATCAATCCCACTGTTAATTCAAATCTGCCCAAGTCAATCCATCCCTCTGTTTATTTAAATCTGCCCATCTCCATCCATCCCATTGTTGATCTTTAATCTGTCCAACTCCATCCATCCCTCTGTTTATTCCAATCTGAGCATCTCAATCCATCCCACTGTTTATTTCAATCTGCTCAACACCATCCATCCCTCTGTTTATTAAAATCTGCCCAACTCCATCCATCCCTCTGTTTATTCAAATCTGCCCACCTCCATCCATTCCTCTGTTGATTCCAATCTGCGCATCTCAATCTCTCCTTCTTTTTATTCCAATCGGCCCATCTTCATCCATCCATCCCTCTGTTTATTCCAATCTGCCCATCTCCATCCATCCCACTGTTTATTCCAATCAGCCCACCTCTATCCATCCCTCTCTTTATTCCAGTCGGCCCACCTCCATCCATGCCTCTGTTTATTCCAATCTGCGCATCTCAATCCATCCCACTGTTTATTCCAATCTGCCCATCTTCATCCATCCATCCCACTGTTTATTTCAATCTGCGCATCTCAATCCATCCCACTGTTTATTCCAATCTGCCCACCTCCATCCATCCCTCTGTTTATTCAAATCTGCCCAACTCCATGCATCCCTATGTTTATTTAAATCTGCCTAACTCCATCCATCTCTCTGTATATTCCAATCTACCCACCTTGATTGCGTTTATTTGCATACATGTACAATTCTATCCAGACAAATTTACGCAAATAACCGGAATATAAGTTAAACTGAAAATCAATATAGGAGTAGTATATTAATGAGAATGTTTTGAGTTGTTCAAATTTGATTTATTATCATTAATCCTCGGTCAAAACGTTTCTTTAAAAACCGTTAGTCATAGATTATTATTGTGATGAATGTACTCGGTTGTGTAAGAACAACTTAGACTGCGTATTCCAGGTTCGACCGTTTGTTTTACTCTACGTCACAAAACAATAATACGGAAGTGACGTCACGGACGTCGCCAATACCTAGTAAGCGTTAACGCGCCATATAACGTCTGCTGTAACGTTATGGAATTTATTCCACGACATGATTAAATGATTAAATACGCCATGAACATAAATAATGATCACTCTGAAACAGGCACATTAATCAATTAACGTCAAATACAATTATCATTGCATGAAAAATATTTACAGTCTTTGTTAAATTATCAGCTTTTAAATTCTAATACTTGAAACGTCTGTAAATAGTTGCGCGGAAAGTATAATTTTTAAGAAATTAAATGTCACTGATGTAAATTTTATAAAACACAGATCAGTCACTGATTGTTCAAACGATCTAAATCTTGATCAATAGATGTTTCCTAGAGGTACAGCTTCGTGATAGGTCTGTTGGTCAGTCCATCTTTGATCCGTAGCTTAGCTGACCGTACAAGACCGTCTCTCCCGTGAACGACCTCCTCCATAATGGCGAGTCTCCATAACGCACGTGGCTTGTCTTCATGGATCTGGACTACGTCACCAGCTTTAATAGTTTGCAAATTGCACGTGCGACCGTGTGTCGTTTGGTAACGTTCCCTAAGTGCAGTGAGGTATTCTCGTTTCCATCTTTCTTGAAAGTCGCCGATCACTTTCCGCAGGTTGTCAGCTCTCTGAAGTAGGACGGATCGGCTGGTTGCCATGGGAATGGGTTTAATGTCTGGGTATTGATATGGCAGTCGTGTAATAGTTCTCCCGTGCAGAAGATGGGCTGGAGTTAGTGGCTCTGGGTCGTCCGAGTTTGATGACACATAGGTTAATGGCCGGTCATTTATGGTGGCCTCTATTTCCGTAATCACCGTCTGAAGTTCGTTGATAGATATACTTTCTTCAGCGTGGTTTTAGTAAGCCCAATTAGTCTTTCCCACCAACCACCGAACCAAGGTTGCGCGGTTTGGGATAAATGTCCACTCGGTTCCCTTTTTCCCAAGGTGGTTGTGCAGAAATTCTGAACTTGCTAGTTTTCGTATTTGGTTCGCCGCCGCGTGAAAAGTAGTTCCGTTGTCCGATACCATGAGTCTAGGTAGGGAACGTCGGCTGCAAAATCTTCTAAATGCCTGAAGGAACGTTGCTTCTGTTAAGTCCTGAACGACCTCTAAGTGAATCGCACGTGTGGTTGCGCACGTGAAAAAACATATGTAGACCTTGGTGGTTCCTCCATTGTCGGGTTTCACGTGCAGCGCTCCACTAAAATCCACTCCTGTGACTGTGAAGGGTGACGATTCCTCAAGTCTGTACTTGACCAATGGTGGGGTTTCTGGTAAAGGGTACGGCCTGCCGATAACCTTTTTACAAATCACACATTTCTTCAGGATAGACTTAACACACTGTCGGATACGTGGTATCCAATACTTCTGGCGTATGTGGGTAATAGTCGCGTTTTCGCCGGAATGCAGCACTGATTCATGCGCGTCACGGACTATCAATGACGTAATCGGGTGTCTGTTTGGTAACAAAATTGGAAATTTCGTGCATTCATCAATCGCTGCATTATGTATTCTTCCTTTACAGGGGAGTAGTTTGTCATTGTCCAAGTAGAGATGTAACTGTTTAACAATGGAAATCCTATGACGTGATTTCTTAGGATCAACCAATTCTTGTATTTCTGCATAGAATGATGTAAATTGGCTGCATCGTACCACATGTATTTCTGCTTGTCGCAGCTCTGTTGCTGTAAGTGTTCCGGATTTGCGAAGTTCAACAGTAGATCTAATATTGTGCAAAAATCTACACACGTACGCTATTACACGTAGCAGACGTTTGTAGCTGCTGAATCTGTGGAAATCTATCAGTTCTGGATCTTGACTCGGCACTGTTGTAGATTGTGTGGTTGCTGTATTCACGTTCATGATATATGTATTATTCTTATGCATGGGCGTCGCCGGAAGTGGTCCGGACAGAAGAAATCCGAGCTTTGATGCCACAGCTGTCGGACCATCGCCGCGAATCACTGTATCCTGTATGAAGTTCCAAAAGTGATCGGCGCCTACCAGAACTTCAATCTCGAACAGGTCGTCTAATGTCACATGATGAGCCAACGTCAACCCTCTCAAGTATGGTAGCTGACTGACTTGCCTCTGTGTGCTGTTATTAAGTGGTGCTGCTATTGTCGGTACTATTAGAACGCTTAATGTAATCAACTCACCCTCTAGGGTTTTAAGATGTATTGTCGCCTTGTCAAACCGACGTACGGACTGGGTAGAATTTCCAAATGATGCTAGGTGTATTACCTCACTTCCGGTGCGCGCAATCTGGAGTCTGTGTGCCAACTTCTCTGTTATAAATGATCTCTGTGCACCTTCATCAAACAGGACATTTGCTTCTACATGTAACTTGTCGGTGCAGATCGGTGCGACAGCTGTCTTCAGTAAAACACCTTGAATCGGTTCACATGACGTAGTATGTAACGTGAATGTGTATGGCTGTGAGGACGTGGGTTGCGTTGCTGGAAATGGTGGTGTTAGAGGACACGTATTTACAATGGTTGCGTGCGACGTGCGTGTTGCAGAGTGTTGATGACCTGGCGCTACAGTCTGATTGTTAGAACATATACTGGTGTGATGTTTTCGTTTGCATGTTCGACAACGGAAATGTGACGGACAGTCTGATACTTTATGTGAGTGTAAACAGTTGAAACACAAACGTTTTTGTTTGATAACATGTATTCTTGTATTGTGATCTTTCACTTGAAAGCAGTCGGCAGGCAGGTGATTTCCTTCACAAAACGCACATTTTGGTTTATGTTGAGCAGGTACCTGTTTATGCTGCAAGTTCTGTATATCGCTATGTCGTCTGGTGCTTGTGCCTGTATGAAATGAGGCCGTCGGGATGTACGCGCTTTGATGGTTCTTATCGTCTAATCCCGCCTCAATATTTAATTCCCGTTTAAAGGCTTTCCGTAAATCCCGTAATGTCCACCTTTCCGTCTCGTTTATTCTGGCAAGGTTTCTGCGTAACTCAGAGGGAAGCTTACCTAGAATTACTGGCACAAGTAGACCACCGAAATTCTCCTGATTTTCACCTAATGTTTCTAGGCCCCGTATATTTGTTTCTAGTTGATCATAGTCATTTCGGAGGCTGTCAATTTGTGAACTCGGGGGGCGGCAAATGTAACAAGGCTTGCATGTGGGCATTTATAATTTTACTAGTCCTGCCAAACCTATCCGTTAACAACTCTAATGCCTCAGTGTAGTTAGCGTTTGTTAAACTAAATCCCGCTACGGCTCTGGCTGCATCACCTTCTAACTGGGATTTAAGGTAGGTAAACTTTTGCGCATCCGTGTGGGTTCGAATGAACAGCTGCATTAAATGCGTCCCAAAAGCTATGCCAATCAAGAATATCTCCTGTAAAGGTGGGTAAGGTCAGTGTTGGCAGCTTATGATTATTTAAGTACGTACTTTCACTTACAGTTTGATGCTGCAAACCCGTGTTGTCTGTTACCGTTTGTATGTTGAAATCTCTCACGTATGACGGCCCGTCGGTGGTGTCTATGCGAGTTACCGCTGGTGTTACCTCGGTCTCTTCGGTCTGGTTGTTGCTGGTGTTCTGTTGCGCACGGCCATCTTGAACGCTTTTTAATCTTATATACTCTCGGATCTCTCCAACTCGTATATGTAGCTGGGTTGTATAATCTTCGGTTGCTAGTATCTCGTCCGTAATATCCGCGGTTTCTATGGCCTCTTGTACTTTATCGTTTAGCGAAGTTAAAATCTCAACTTTCTCTTCAATACCTCTCAGCAATATGCGGCACTTCAGTGAAGTTGAGTCTTCTTTAGCCGCCTCAAATTCATCAAATCTGATGGAAATTGCCCGTCTGTGCGCTTCTCGTATTGATAGGATTTTCTCTAGCTTGATTAGTTTCGTCATGACACCATAAAATGTGATGAATGTACTCGGTTGTGTAAGAACAACTTAGACTGCGTATTCCAGGTTCGACCGTTTGTTTTACTCTACGTCACAAAACAATAATACGGAAGTGACGTCACGGACGTCGCCAATACCTAGTAAGCGTTAACGCGCCATATAACGTCTGCTGTAACGTTATGGAATTTATTCCACGACAATTATATTATCATAAGAACATTACGGAATATCTTGCCTCCAAACCCATTTAAATATCTAATTATTGTTCTAAGGGGTCGCAATTATGTTTTGTGACAGCAAAAAAGCGCCTTTTTATACGTGATATTGCAAAATGCTCTTTTTGTAATGAATCGAAAGTGAAATAAATTATGAAAAACGTTCTTTTTGTTGTTTTGTGTGTTTGTTGTGTTGTTTTATTTTGTTTGATTGTTGTTTGTTTTGTTGTTATTGTTGTTTTGTTGTTGTTGTTTTTATACTTATTGATTTCATTAACAAATGTATTTGATTAAAAACATGCCTCAGTACCGCATTATTTGGCCAAGGGAAAGTAATGCTCTAATTAAACTTCCAAGAGTTATCAATCGTGCCACGCATGATGTCTTTAACTGTTGACACTTGTTAACCTTGGCGACGACGTATTATAAATTTGTCTGGAATGCGGTAGAAAGCCTGCCATTGGTAGTAAACCGCAAGGGGGTAAGCCGAACAGGCTAGTAGTCATCCAGTTGACGCAGATTAGCGATAAGTTTACGTTTCTTGGAAGAGGTACTAAAATTGCAAACTTCATTGGGCAGTGATGGGATATGCTTACAACCGATATCGGGCCGATACCTTATGCATATATCCATTAATTTTTAACACATGTTATGAAGAAAAGGGACTGTATTCGAATATTTTATTCGATTTTCGTTTTTCGATTAACTGGAATCAATTGTAATCTATACATTTCTAGGGGATAAGTCAACTCACGTTATGTTCTATCTATATTTTGCTTATTAGGCTTGTACCCATATTAAAGACTAAATTGCCAGAAACCAGTTTATATATACAAAATTGTTTTAACAAGATTTGACAATGAGGAAGGCGTTTATTTTGCCAACTGACCTTTCAAAGGTGGCAAATGTTTGCTTTTTATGTATTTGTGTTATGTCTTGTATTTGTATTTTCTTCACTTAATTAAATACATTTACTTGTTTGTGCGTTGGTCTGTACTTGATCAAATTTTAATGTGTTTAAATTCTTAAAGCTCGTATACATTCCTTTCACTATTTAAAACAAAACATAGTTTAAAATAAATTGCCTAAAGTGCTATTTATTTGCAAAAACAACGCTTCAAGATAAAACTTAATAACATACATATTATATTATACATTGTTTTCTTTTTAAATAAATTCTTATTTTAAATAACCCCTATATAAACATGTTTTTTACCATTGAAATACGCAGATACAAATATAGATATTGTTTATCTACCATAAGTATATGGTTTATTTTTATACGTTCGCCGTCACGGCTTAATTATTATAACTTGGCACTGATGTCGGTATTAATGTTAAAGAAACTCAAATAACATCAGTATACAAAAACGGCTCATTTTAATGTGTTCAGTGTTTTGCTTTCCAACCTTTAATAAGTAGTGTTCACTATTATATGCTTAGAAAACTATGTTATTAAGTCCTCAAATAAGGTTTTTGTTGCCACGTGTACCTAAACAACCCTACATTTCTTCAGCTGAGGATATAACATGTGGACATTTTATTTGAAATCTCCTCTGAGAGAAAAAAATAACTGGCAGACAATGTATCAAAAGGTCTAACCAATCAGTCTCCAATTGTTAATTCAAATGTCTGGAACCCAGACTATGGGTGTCAAAATAAAGGTAAAAGTTCGAAATTATTTTTGATTTTATCACTATTGTAGATCCAAGTAGCTGTATCTACTTGAGTAAATTGGAACTTTATACTGTGATTATGAAGATAAAAAATATTTTGTTTTTCAACGATTTCAAGGTTTTGCCTCGGTTATATTTTGTTATGTGAACCTCCGACCTGGGGAGAATATGGAGATAAGGAAATATGCACTTGCAAATACAAGCAGTTACACGTAGACATGATTGCTTTTAGAACGATCCACCGCTGTTGTTCTGGTTGTGACCAAAGAACGGGCCACCGCTGTTCTTTTGGTTGCTGTTCTTTTGGTTGTGACCAAAGAACTTTACTGTTGTTTTGGTTGTTACCAAACAACGGATCGACACGGTTGCTTTGGTTGTGACTGTTGTATTGGTTAGGACTAAAGAACGGTTCATCACTGTTGTTTTGGTTGTGACCAAACAACGGATTAACACTGTTGTGTTGGTTAGGACAAAAGAACGGTTCATCACTGTTGTTTTGGTTGTGACCAAACAACGGAGTAACACTGTTGTTTTGGTTGGGACTAAAGAACTGTCCAACACTGTTGTTTTGGTTGTGACCAAACAACGGAGTAACACTGTTGTTTTGGTTGGGACTAAAGAACTGTCCACTACTTTTGTATTGGTTGGGACTAAAGAACGACCCTTCACTGGTGTTTTGTTGTGACCTAACAACGGATCAACATTGTTGTTTTGGTTGTGATTAAGGAACAGTCCACAACTGTTGTTTTGGTTGTGACCAAAGAACGGATCAACATTGTTGTTTTGGTTGTTACTAAAGAATTGTCCATCAACTATCCGGCAAATGTAATTAAGCGTTATTGTAGTACCTTGTTAATTGGCATAAGACAACGCATTTTCTTTAGGAAAATTTTGTTTTATCTAACAATGATCAAAAGTTATGGCACATTGTGTGTTTTTTCCAAGTCGGAAACTATGTAAGACAGATATGTACCGGGTCGTTGGTCGGTTCTTTATTTGCCAATCAAGTACGTTTCATAAGCAGCAAACTGAAAACCACGCGGCATACTGTTGACCTTCTGTACACAAAAAGAACACTAGTTGTTTGTGAACACTTGAATAAGGCATGAATAGAAACCGTCGAGGAATCAATGATGTTTTATATACATTGCGAAACCCTTATTGATTGAAGTTAACATTACCCAACAAAACTTCCTTGATTGTAGGTCTGTTTTACTTATTGTTCATACGAACAACTACTTAATTTTATAGATCAATTAGTTACAATAAATATCTTTATAAATTGTTTTGATTTTACTAACCACATCAACTATATATTAACTACATCTAGTTTAAAGTAAATGAAATAGCTATATCGATGATAGAAAATGTAATACATTACATACGTTAAATAAAAAAATATACTTCCCACATATTGTGATTACACAGATTATTGAACATGTTCCTTCATGGATATCATATTCGCAGATTTTCTACTGCTAATACAAATTATTTAGAGTCATTGTGTTTATATTGCAGAATTTTGAACTTAACAAGTTTTGACTTATTTCTGCACCTTTGACTTATGGGTTATGACTTATGTATGGGTTTATACCGTTCCTCTACATGCGCAGTCTTGCACATGTTGGATTGTAATTCCGTGTCAAAAGATTCACCGACGCATTGATGGTTGTGATGTAACATTTACCTTGGCTTTAAAGTGACAACAATCTTTCATTATTATTTTAAAGCCTATATTAAACACGGTAAACAACAACAAAAACATGAACAATCGGTGAGACAATTAACATAAACTAAATATTACTCTTTCTCAGAAATTCGGCCCTTTGTCCTTTTTTCACCGGTTACGATTGCTTTTGACGTTCTTTTAATTTTTCTTGAAAAAGGCCGAAGGGCCGAAAATCGAGAAGGAATTATTATTTGTACAAATATGCATAAAAGTCCCTATACATTTGTCTGTAATTTGCAATAAAGTTCAAAGTTGCTTTGCTACAAATGTGCCTCTTGTCAAATTTATGGGAGTTGTATTTCGGGTTAATAAACACAGGACGAGATGAAGAATAGAACAGTGAAATGACGCAGAAAATACACTTCACCCTATAGACTATAGACTGCGCTGCGACATAAACTGACATTATATCATGTACTGTATGTCAAAGTATGGTTGATCCACAAACTTAATAACGAGGGAATAAGCTTTAAGCTTGGCAAATAAATACCTTCTGGCCAATTTTGTTGTTTGTGTTATTGTAGAAAACTATTATCATCAAGAAGAAGCATAAGTCCTTTTGTAAAGTATTTCTTAATGGACAATTGTCATAAGTTAGAATGTATGTATATACGTATTTTACTAACAACATGTAAAGTAAATTATGTATTTCCACAAAACATTAGAAAATATGTGTAGAATAATGCAAAACAAAAAATGTAATGTTTCGTTTAATCCACACTGTGTTTGTTTAAGTCAAGAAGAAAAGCAAATATAAGGGTAGTCCCAAGACCGGTTATCTCAGTGTCAGGACAATGTGACTGGGTGTGGTATCATGCCAGGTGTTCACGGCATGCTATACACAGTGATGGCAGCACTATGTCTGCTTCAAGTGTTTACCGTCTCCAGATTACTTAAAACGGTTGGTGGGACGATAAACTCAATAAACATGAAAGTGTTAACAGGAGTCACATATGAAAGCAATATGTTGATTATGGAACAAGAAAGCATTTGATTTTGTCTTGACATAAACAAGTTTGTTTTATGAATGCACTCGGCGTGAGTGTTTTCTTATAAAAATATCGGCTTCGGTGAAAAAATGAAAAGTGTGCCGAAGTGGCCTATTACTATTACTGCGGAGATACGATATTCATAACAGATAAATCCCGGTTCCAATTCAGTTCAGGGTCCATTTACATGGAGTATGGAGAAGATTAGAATGTTTGCGACCACGTTCAGTACACAGTTTAAGTTCGATAAAAACATACAAAGAACTTTTGAAACAGCCGCCAATAGTTTAACGTCGAAACGTTTTACAAACATGCAATATATAATATTTCCGGCATTAGTTCTCAAAAAGGTTAATAGGTAAAGACACATTAACACCTATGGTAAACTTTGTATATTATTTCTGTTTGCACGAAAAAAGCGATAATCTCGGAATTTATTGTTTTAATTTTGGGGCAGCAAAAAGGGTGGGTGGTTGTCGGCTATAATGGCTGTTTTTTCTCTGCAGATGCTTACATATTGTTCATGATCCTTTTAATACATAAGATCTTCCTTTTTTTAACAGTTGTTGTTATACCATATGCAAGTCATCTGTTATTCTGCCAAACAAAATTACCAACAGCGCAAAACATACCGTACTTGTTTAGTCATTTTGACGTGTCGAGTAATAAATAACTGAAAATAAATCCGTCATCACACACAATTAATATTGATACATGTAACACAATCTTGTCGTACGTTTCTCTAACGTCCGAGGTCAACAAGTAAAATGCGTTATTATTCAAGACTTTGAGAAAAACACGATGCACTCTACAGAAACACGTATCAGAGATATAAGTATGTTCTTGCACGGTCGTGGTGGGGAAGGGATAAAGGGCACTATATAACAAAGTTTTTGACAGATACCCAGAGACACATGAAATTAAAATGTCGGATTTATTATTATTTCAAAACAGATGCATTTCATAATTTTTGCCAGCATACGATAAGTTACGATGTTTGTTTATTTGCCGGGTACATTTATAGGAGGTTGTATATTTCCTACAGTGATAGATTTCGTTTGCAATTTGGATCCTTGTTTACACTTTAATTTCTGCTGGTTTAAAGATGATATCTCTAAAGAAGGCCATTTTAAAATTACAAAGTTTTAAAGTAAGTGTCAAGTTAGCATTTACAGAATTGGTGGTGGTGGGGTTTTGAGGCTATGGTACGTCCTGTTCAGGTTATATACTCCTTGTCAGGACCTTATGATTTACCGAGATACCTGGTCCGATATTGCACATATCCGAAGCAGAAACGCGGAATATAAAACAATAAACTGATTTCACTGATTTAACAGCTTTTCCAACCATGATGCATGTTTACCATAGAGTGGTTATTCAGGACGTCCGAGCAGCACATTGTCATATTAAATTAATTACTAAATTTCTAAAGAGACGTAATAAATTAAGATATTTACATGTGGTGTACAATGTCAAAACGGGTACCATTATGTCTATATTGGGTAAGAAAGCCAGAATATCTTTTGCGTGCCTCTTAAGCAACAAAAAGTGTATGAGATTGCGTAGAGGTTACATACTATGCAAAAACAAAATAAACTACAATTAAATTTAAAACACAGATTACTTAAGAAGAAACATTCATCCAGGATTTGAACCCATAACTGTTCGGACAGAGTGTATTCCTTTCTTGGTCTTTTTCGGACAGCCTGAAGGCCGCCATGTTTATACAATATAAACAACTAACCACTTATTCATATTACCTTATATTTAAAATACCCTTTCAAGGGTGTAAGCTGTCTTATCTGTTTACATATATTGAAGGAAGATCTATTTTTGTGATCGATTTATACTGCAACAGAGTTTATACTGTTGTGTAAATAACACTTTATATCTCGGATGCGTAGTTATCAATTTGCGATCAAGTTCAGGCTAATATTTTACCGCGTGGTAAAAAAACCCACGTGATTTAATGAATGGATTGAGTAGAACTGTTGACATTGTAATAGGCAAAGGATTTCGTGCTTGTACGATCGTATGCAATTCAATGATATCTATAAATACTTATCTAAATTTCTTAACAGCCCAGTATATGCATTTGTGATTTATAATTTATGTAATAATAAATAATAAAAATATACTTTCGATTAGCTGGACTGTATGCAAGATACGATAACACAAACGCACAAACACACCCACGCACACACACACACACACACACACACACACACACACACACACAAATACACTCTCGCACACAAGTATACTAGCGTATAATGTAAATGTAATATGGATAATTTGGATGTACGTTTCGTCAACGTATACATGTGCTATAATTTGGGCCCAGTTCGCTTTACTGTTCCGATTTTCTTACGTGACATATCATGCCTTTAACCCCAGTGTTTAGACGGCACGTTATCTCCAGATCTGGCAGATAGAGAGACCACTTTCTGACAGGGGTGTCAACACGGAGCTGCATGATTCATTCTACAACCCATACCCTTCGCAAGAAATATGGGTCAATGTATCGTGACATTGGAGTCTTGGAACTGGAACAGTGTGTGGAATGAAAATATAGGTTTAAGTGTACCGAAACTGGTAACACAGCCGTCGACGCCAGACACGGAAGGCCCCGTGTTCAAACCCGGGCCGCGACATACAAAAGTCGATAAAATGGTACTGCTATGGCTCCGTTGCTTACTATATTTAGAACATTGTTCATGACAACTGGCATAATTATATGCCATACATGTAACAAAATCTCACTCCTGCTTGGGTGATTTTTGCATAATTGCAGCAAAAAACATACTCTTTAGTTTAAGCTTTTAAAGTAAATTTCATCTGTTGACTGCCTAAGTCGAAATAACGGTCCCTAACTGTGTATGTATATCCAGTGTTTATCGCAATAAAGTTGAATGGATCTTGATTCATACCCAGCCCCTACCAAACTTTTCTGGATCCGCCCCTGTACAACAAGTGAGACAAACTTACTTTTTTGTTTTTATTGCATTTACAACCTACAATTGCGAGTTTTACAGGCCGTTACAAATTAATTACCGTGTGCTGCGGAATGACATATTTTGATGATGGGAGCTCTTTTTACTCAGTGGTAGGCAATTATAAAGGAATATATATTTTACAAAAAATCGAAAGCTACTTTATAAACATGATGTTCAGATGTTGGATTCTATTTTTACAAACCATATGCTTTTCATCATTCTCAGTCTCATACAAAGTTACATTGTTTTGACATTGAATCTTGTTAACATAAAATTTAACGGTGCAACAACAGTATTTCAGATATCCATATCCCCTGTCATATTGTTGCACTTAATATACAACCCTCATCATGCTGTGTCACGTTATATGTAACCCGTATCATGCTGTATTATATATAATAATTATATATAATGCTGTTACACGTAATCGATAACCCTCGTTAAACTGTTTCACGTTATATATAACCCTCATACTGTTTTACGTTATATGAAACCCTCATCATACAGTCTCACGTTATATGTAACCTACATCATGCTGTTTCAATTAATATGTGTAGCCGTGTGAGAGAGAATGGGTAAGTGCTCGGTTAGTTAAGTCTGAAGTGAATTCGCCCTGCTATGTCCCGTCAACGGTCCCGGGTTCGAGTCTCGGACTGGTTGCATATTTTTCTTCCTATGTTATCATCATCATGCTGTTTCCCGTTATATATAAGCCCCATCAAGCTGTTGTGCGGTATATGTAAGCCTCATCAAGCTGTTTCACGGTATATCTCAGTCTTATCATGCCGCTGTTTTACGGTATATGTAACCCTCATCATGCTGTTTCACGTTATATGGAAGCCTCATCATGCTATTTCACGTTATATATAACCCCCATCATGCTGTTTAACGGTATATGTAAGCCTCATCATGCTGTTTCACGTTATATGGAAGCCTCATCATGCTGTTTTACGGTATATTGAAGCCTCATCATGCTGTTTTACGGTATATGTAAGCCCCATCATGCTGTTTCACGTTATATGGAAGCCTCATCATGTTGTTTCCCGTTATATATAAGCCCCATCAAGCTGTTTCACGGTATATCTCAGTCTTATCATGCCGCTGTTTTACGGTATATGTAACCCTCATCATGCTGTTTCACGTTATATGGAAGCCTCATCATGCTATTTCACGTTATATATAACCCCCATCATGCTGTTTAACGGTATATGTAAGCCTCATCATGCTGTTTCACGTTATATGGAAGCCTCATCATGCTGTTTTACGGTATATGGAAGCCTCATCATGCTGTTTTACGGTATATGTAAGCCCCATCATGCTGTTTCACGTTATATGGAAGCCTCATCATGCTATTTCACGTTATATGGAAGCCCCATCATGCTGTTTCACGTTATATGGAAGCCTCATCATGCTATTTCACGTTATATGTAAGCCTCATCATGCTGTTTAACGGTATATGTAAGCCCCATCATGCTGTTTCACGTTATATGGAAGCCTCATCATGCTGTTTAACGGTATATGTAAGCCTCATCATGCTGTTTAACGGTATATGTAAGCCTCATCATGCTATTTCACGTTATATGGAAGCCCCATCATGCTGTTTCACGTTATATGTAAGCCTCATCGTGCTGTTTCACGTTATATGTAAGCCTCATCATGCTATTTCATGTTATATGTAAGCCTCATCATGCTATTTCACGTTATATGTAAGCCTCATCATGCTGTTTAACGGTATATGTAAGCCTCATCATGCCATTTCACGTTATATGGAAGCCCCATCATGCTGTTTCACGTTATATGTAAGCCTCATCATGCTGTTTCACGTTATATGTAAGCCCCATCATGCTGTTTCACGTTATATGGAAGCCTCATCATGCTATTTCACGTTATATGTAAGCCTCATCATGCTGTTTCACGGTATATGTAAGCCTCATCATGCTGTTTCACGATATATGTAAGCCTCATCATGCTGTTTCACGGTATATGTAAGCCTCATCATGCTGTTTCACGATATATGTAAGCCTCATCATGCTGTTTCACGATATATGTAAGCCTCATCATGCTGTTTTACGGTATATGTAAGCCCCATCAAGCTGTTTCACGGTATATCTCAGTCTCATCATGCTGTTTCACGTTATATGTAAGCCTTACATGCTGTTTTACAGTATATGTAAGCCTCATCATGCTGTTTCACGTTTTATGTCAGCCTTATCATGCTGTTTCACGTTATATGTCAGCCTTATCATGCTGTTTCATGGTATATGTCAGTCTCATCATGCTGTTTCACGTTATATGTAAGCCCCATCAAGCTGTTTCACTGTAGATGCCAGCCTCATCATGCTGTTTCACGGTATATGTAAGCCACATCATGCTGTTTCACTGTATATGTCAGTCTCATCATGCTGTTTCATGGTATATGTCAGCCCCATCAAGCTGTTTTACGGTATATGTCAGTCTCATCATGCTGTTTCACGGTATATGTCAGCCTCATCATGCTGCTTTACGGTATATGTCAGTCTCATCATGATGTTTCACGGTATATGTAGCCCCATCAAGCTGTTTCACGGTAGATGCCAGCCTCATCATGCTGTTTCACGGTATATGTAAGCCACATCATGCTGTTTCACGGTATATGTCAGTCTCATCATGATGTTTCATGGTATATGTAAGCCCCATCATGTTGTTTCACGTTATATGTCAGCCTCATCATGCTGTTTCACGTTATATGTAGCCCCATCAAGCTGTTTCACGGTAGATGCCAGCCTCATCATGCTGTTTCACGTTATATGTAAGCCACATCAAGCTGTTCCACGGTAGATGCCAGCCTCATCATGATGTTTCACGGTATATGTAGCCCCATCAAGCTGTTTCACGGTAGATGCCAGCCTCATCATGCTGTTTCACGGTATATGTAAGCCACATCATGCTGTTTCACGGTATATGTCAGTCTCATCATGTTGTTTCATGGTATATGTAAGCCCTATCATGTTGTTTCACGGTATATGTAAGCCACATCATGTTGTTTCACGGTATATGTCAGTCTCATCATGTTGTTTCACGGTATATGTCAGCCCCATCAAGCTGTTTCACGGTATATGTCAGTCTCATCATGCTGTTTGACAGTATATGTCAGTCTCATCATGCTGTTTCACGGTATATGTCAGCCCCATCAAGCTGTTTCACGGTATATATGTTAGCCCCATCAAGCTGTTTCCCGGTATATGTAAGCCCCATCATGATGTTTCACGGTATATGTAAGCCCCATCAAGCTGTTTTACGGTATATGTAAGCCCCATTATGCTGTTTCACGGTATATGTAAGCCCCATCATGCTGTTTCACGGTATATGTAAGCCCCATCAAGCTGTTTTACAGTATTTGTAAGCCCCATCAAGCTGTTTTAAGGTATATGTCAGCCTCATCATGTTGTTTCACGTTATATGTCAGCCTCATCATGCTGTTTCACGGTATATGTAAGCCTCATCATGCTGTTTCACGTTATATGTCAGCCTCATCATGCTGTTTCTCGGTATATGTAAGCCTCATCATGCTGTTTCACGTTATATGTCAGCCTCATCATGTTGTTTCACGTTATATGTCAGCCTAATCATGCTGTTTCACGGTATATGTAAGCCTCATCATGCTGTTTCACGTTATATGTCAGCCTCATCATGTTGTTTCACGTTATATGTCAGCCTCATCATGCTGTTTCACGGTATATGTAAGCCTCATCATGCTGTTTCACGTTATATGTCAGCCTCATCATGCTGTTTCACGTTATATGTAAGCCTCATCATGCTGTTTCACGTTATATGTCAGCCTCATCATGTTGTTTTACGTTATATGTCAGCCTCATCATGCTGTTTCACGTTATATGTCAGCCTCATCATGCTGTTTTACGGTATATGTAAGCCCCATCATGCTGTTTTACGTTATATGTAAGTCTCATAATGTTGTTTCACGTTATATGACAGTCTCATCATGCTGTCTTACGGTATATGTAAGCCCCATCAAGCTGTTTCACGGTAAGTGCCAGCCTCATCATCCTGTTTCACGGTATATGTCAGCCTCACCATGCTCTTTCGCGTTATATGTCAGTCTCATCATGCTGTTTCACGGTATCTGTAACCCTCATCATGCACGTTATATGTAACCCTCACTATGCACGTTATATGTAATCCTTGTTATGCTGTTTCATGTTATATGTAAGGGTCGGTATGTTGTTTCAAGTTATATGTTACCCTCATCGTGTATGTTATATGTTTCTCTCATCATGCTGCTTCACGTTATATATAACCCTCACCATATTGTTTCACGTTATATATAACCCTCATCATGCTATATTACGTTATATATAACCATCATCATGCTGTTTCACGTTATATATAACCATCATCATACTGTTTCACGTTATATATAACCCTCATCATGCTATTTCACGTTATATATAACCCTCATCATACTGTTTCACGTTATATATAACCCTCATCATACTGTTTCACGTTATATATAACCCTCATCATACTGTTTCACGTTATATATAACCCTCATCATGCTTCTTCACGTTATATATAACCCTCATCATACAGTTTCTCGCTATATATAACCAGCATCATACTGTTTCACGTTATATATATATCACTCATATGCTGTTTCAGGTTATAATTATATAACCCTATAAATGAATAGACTAAAATCTACAATAAATTTAAATCTACTAATTAAAGGTGGTATCCGACAGTTTTGATCATTCTCTTCATTAAATAACTAAATAAATTATTGTTACCTGAATTGATCTCGCGAAATTCTGTTTATTGATGTCTTATACCTGTGTAGAAAATCGAACCATAACGACACAATCGTCATTACAAAAATGTATTTTCTATTTGAGCCACGCTGCACAGTTACTTTTTTCAAACAAAGAAAACCACGGAACTTCTTATGCTTTAGCTCATTCACGTCATCCGCTGTCACGTTGATGTTCAATTTTTAGCAGGACTCCCAATCGTTCTTTTTTGTAGATTTATAAAAGAATGATCAATTGAAATGCTAATTAATGAGTTTTGCTGGCCTAAAATTAAGCTTGGACTAAAGGATGATCTTTGTGCAGAAACTTTGTTCAAATGTTGCTTTTTCAAATATCCAAACCAAAGGTCAGATATTGTTACATAAATTTGACAGACTGTCGGTTACACCTTCAAACCAATGGAATGAGGGGCAGTTACCGTCATGTGTAATTATATTGAATACATCGAACTTATCGTCTATATTTGTAAAGCAATTAACAGAAACACGTCCACCTTTAATAAATATACATGTATAGCTGTATCTTACAATATGTCCGGAATTACCAACATAGTATTTGTTTAATGTTATAAGCGCTTAGACTATGCCATATATTGTCACTTTTATCACGTTTTATCTTTTGATAAAATAAATTATCTTTTTAACTTTAGATGTCGACTCAAAAAATGTTGTAAATTCGACTAGATTTCTAGTTACCTCCACCCACACATAATTGTAGACGCCATCTTCTGTTGTTCAATAAGTTAAATAAAGTAAAGGTCATGTTCTAGAAACTTATGGACTGGGAATGTCTCAGATTTTATTTTCTAAAGATCCTTGATTATATTTGACACGCTGCAAAGTATGTGTTATCTGTTAGTAAGAATGCGTACAGCTTTGTTTTCATATCTTGGAGGTATTTTTTGTGGGGAACAGCTTCAAACGTACCCAGACTAAAACGTACCAAGACTAAAACGTACCCAGACATTTTTGGTCAATACCTACCCAAGTAGAAGTCAAAACGTACTTGCGGAGTTTTAGTTTAATTGCGGTGTCTGCGTGGTGTTTGTGGTTTTATGCTGTTTTATTGTATTGTGATGTTTTGAATTGACTGTTTCTCGCGCCCTCTGGGTCACTTAGATCTCACGCATTTAAGGTATATTTGCATAACCTCGCCCACAACAGGAGGATTGCAATGTAGGTACAAATTATATTAATGAATATCCTATACCGAGTTAATATGAATCGAACTGAGTACTTATGAACAATGGAAATACGATCACACGTATGTTGTTACACAAAGAAAGATAGTTTATCATGTTCCTTAACTAGCTACGGTCTTAAAGGCATATTTGCATAATCCCTTCCATACACACTAGCTATTAAAGATAGGGTCTACTTAGGTGAGTTTTAACCAAAAAAAATGAATAGTGCACTGTATACAAGATTCGGCGATGTTTCTACTATATTAGCATACACACAAAACTTCTTCATAAAACAAGACGTTCATTAATTACTTGTTCACTTATTATATTGAAATTAATACGTGATTATTTTTTCACACATAATCTATGTGTATATTTTATTTATGTTTCTGTTATATTTATATTACAATAATTTTAGGTCTGCTCATATAAGGTTGCTCCTTTAAATACAAAAAGAACAATGAAATCAGAAAAGATATAATATTTCCTTAAACAATGTGCAACTTATTCTGAAAAGAGTTTTTTTATGACATCTACATCTCGGCATACATGTAACTTTTTCATAATTATCTTAATTTGTTTTATTTTAGCAAAACGAGAACTTCTTCATAAAACAAGACAACGTTCATTAATTACTTGTTCACTTATTATATTAAAATGAATAGGTGATTTTTTTCACATATAATATATTGTATATTTTATTTATATTTCTATTATATTTATATTACAATTTATTTAGGTCTGCTCATATAAGATAGCTCATTTAAATACAAACAGATTTTTTAGATACATATACATTCTTAACAGTTCTGTTCCGCGCATCATGATTCCTTCTTACGCAGCAGGATTCAATCTCACGCAGAAAGGCCTCATATCACAAAGTAGAGTCCTGTAGACGGCAGCAAGGTTCCATATAGTATACTGGATTTCCATCTGAGTAGAAAGAACCCGTCTCATGCAGTAAGGTCCCATCTCATGCCGAAAGGCAATTTCTCACGCAGTAAGATACCGTCTCACGCAGTAAGGTCCCATCTCATGCCGAAAGGCAATTTCTCACGCAGTAAGATACCGTCTCACGCAGTAAGGTCCCATCTCATGTACTAGATTCCCATCACACGCTGAAAGTCCTAATCTCACGCAGTAAGGCCTCATCTCATGTAGTAGAGTCCTATCTCATGTTGTAAGGTCCCTTCTTGCACAGCACGGTTCCATCTCACCCAGTATGGTCCCATCTCCCAAAGTACGGTTCCATCTCAAGTAACAGAGTCCTATCTCACGCTGTAAGGCCCCATCTCATGTAGTAGAGTCCTATCTCACGCTGTAAGGTCCCTTCTTGCACAGCACGGTTCCATCTCACCCAGTAAGGTCCCATCTCATGCCGAAAGGCAATTTCTCACGCAGTAAGATACCGTCTCACGCAGTAAGGCCCCATCTCAAGTAACAGAGTCCTATCTCACGCAGTAAGGCCTCATCTCATGTAGTAGAGTCCTATCTCACCCAGTATGGTCCCATCTCCCAAAGTACGGTTCCATCTCAAGTAACAGAGTCCTATCTCACGCTGTAAGGCCCCATCTCAAGTAACAGAGTCCTATCTCACGCTGTAAGGTCCTTTCTTGCACAGCACGGTTCCATCTCACCCAGTATGGTCCCATCTCCCAAAGTACGGTTCCATCTCAAGTAACAGAGTCCTATCTCACGCTGTAAGGCCCCATCTCAAGTAACAGAGTCCTATCTCACGCTGTAAGGTCCCATCTCAAGTAACAGAGTCCTATCTCACGCTGTAAGGCCCCATCTCAAGTAACAGAGTCCTATCTCACGCTGTAAGGCCCCATCTCAAGTAACAGAGTCCTATCTCACGCTGTAAGGTCCCATCTCAAGTAACAGAGTCCTATCTCACGCTGTAAGGCCCCATCTCAAGTAACAGAGTCCTATCTCACGCTGTAAGGCCCCATCTCAAGTAACAGAGTCCTATCTCACGCTGTAAGGCCCCATCTCAAGTAACAGAGTCCTATCTCACGCTGTAAGGTCCTTTCTTGCACAGTACGGTTCCATCTCAAGTAACAGAGTCCTATCTCACGCTGTAAGGCCCCATCTCAAGTAACAGAGTCCTATCTCACGCTGTAAGGTCCCATCTCAAGTAACAGAGTCCTATCTCACGCTGTAAGGCCCCATCTCAAGTAACAGAGTCCTATCTCACGCTGTAAGGCCCCATCTCAAGTAACAGAGTCCTATCTCACGCTGTAAGGTCCCATCTCAAGTAACAGAGTCCTATCTCACGCTGTAAGGCCCCATCTCAAGTAACAGAGTCCTATCTCACGCTGTAAGGCCCCATCTCAAGTAACAGAGTCCTATCTCACGCTGTAAGGCCCCATCTCAAGTAACAGAGTCCTATCTCACGCTGTAAGGTCCCATCTCAAGTAACAGAGTCCTATCTCACGCTGTAAGGCCCCATCTCAAGTAACAGAGTCCTATCTCACGCTGTAAGGCCCCATCTCAAGTAACAGAGTCCTATCTCACGCTGTAAGGTCCCTTCTTGCACAGCACGGTTCCATCTCACCCAGTATGGTCCCATCTCCCAAAGTACGGTTCCATCTCAGTCAGTAAGGACTCATCTCATATAGCAGAGTCCCCCGTCACGCAGTAAGGTCCCATCTCATGTCGAGGAGTCCTATATCACGCAGTAAGGTCCCATCTCATGTCGAGGAGTCTTATATCACGCAGAAACGTCTCATCTCACGTTCTAGAGTTCCACTCAGATAGCCGGTTCCATCTGACGCAGTCGATCGAATACCTTCCCTCTAAATACAGTCAAATTGCACGTAGTATGATCAGATATAACCATCTGTGTAATATGTTTTGTTTTACAGTCACATTTCACACAGTCGTGCCTCAGATACTAGTCACATCTCATGCATTAGAATCATCAATAACCCACTAGAGTTACATTTTGCACATTTAAGTCCTTTGTTATGTTTTAGAGTTACATCTTAGGCATTTGAAGGTCATCTCAGAACATGAAAGTACAATAGCCTTAATTTTGAAATGACATCATTAATTTATTATTAAACGAAAGTTTTTATCTAATTTAAAATCAACTTAATCGTTTATAAAGATGACTTATTATACAATCATTTCTTTCATGATAAAAAAGTATAAACGGATACAAATCGGTGCAATATATATACACACACACACACATATTTGTTTAAGGATTTATATGAACCCAAGTTCGCTTTCATACATCGCCCTATGTGTACATTAAACAACACAATCGGGGATGGGATGGGATTAGCCGGCATTTTTGCCGATACTGTGCAGCGACATTTCTATCATTATAGCACAGGGGCACTTATGAGTGTCCAGAGACTGAACACGGCCGGTCCTTTATACTGACACCGACGAGTCAGGCGAAATGCTGTCCCCTTAGCCCCTTAGCCCCGAGCGTTAGGTGGGAAGCCACTACTACCAACTTTAAAGTCTTTGGTTTGACCCGGCCGGGATTTGATCCCACGACCTCCCGATCCGCAAGCCGACGCTCTACCATCAAAATAGCAATAAAAAAGTTCATCTATACTTTTTAGCAAAATGACCGACTAAGCCGTGTGTTGTACATACAAAACAATTATCCATACATTACATTATTCTTTCCTAAGGTTGGCATTCCTAATTCACAAATGCAGCTTAAAAGAATATAATAATGTTATAACAAACGCTTGCAGATCAGTGCACACTGTTATACAGTTTTAAAATTAAATGCATTAATAAAAATACAAGTGCAAAAAGACAAGAAGAAGCAATATTTTATGAGAGGACGAATTAACTGTTTACACATTACCAATTGTAGTCAAATAGAACACATATTATGTTAGTCATTAAAAATATAGGAAGCATGCGTAGGCCCTAAATTTTTTCTATAACCTATCCAGACACAATCCAACAAAAAGATGAGCCTATAAAACATGGCAACTTTAATGCGTGATATGTGACTGTTATTCGTGATATGTTACTGCAATACGTGCTATGTTGGTACAGTGCATGGGTGGGGTCTGTAATACTTGAGATAGGACAGTTATTTGTAGGACGTGACTGTTTTACATCGAAATGAGTAGAATGTGATTCAGCTACGTGAACTGGGACCCTACTACATGAGATATGACTCTAATAGGTAAAAAGTGACATTACTGCGGGAGATAGGACCTTACTGCTTGAGATAAGACCTAACTGCGTGCTACGGAACGTTACTACGAGAGATGGGACCTTCCTGCATGAGATGAGATTTTATTTCGTGAGATGGATCTCTACTACGTTAGACGTTACTATACTGCGTGACATGGTAACTTACTGCATTAGACGGGACTTTACTAAGTCAGATACGACTTTACTACGTAAGATAGAACTTTACTACGTAAAATGGAACTCTATTGCGTGGAATTTGACGCTACTACGTGAGACGTCTCTTTAACGTGTGACCTGTGACTCTACTGCGTGAAACGTGTCTATAATGAGCGGTCTATGACCGCGCGAGATGTGTATATTATACATGAGCTCTGACGTCATTGCGTGATACATGTAATTTTTGCGTAATGTGTGAATATACTGGGGAGCTGGGAAAAGTTGCGTGGGTTGTGTCTCTACTGCGTGAAATGATTCTCTACTATGTGAGTTGTGACTATGCTGTGTGACATAATTCTCTGCGTTAGATGATGCTCTGCGTTAGATGATGCTCTGCGTGAGATGATTCTCTGCGTCAGATGATTCTCTGCGTGAGTTGATTCTCTAATACGTGAGTTCTGACTCTACTGCGTGGGATTATTCTTTGCGTGAGATGATTCTCTGCGTGAGATGATTCTTTAATGCGTGAGTTGTGACTCTCCTGCGTGAGATGATTATCTAATATGTAAGTTGTGACTCTACTTCGTGAGGTGTGTCTCCAAGGAGCCTGAGGTGGTTGAATAATACGTTAGATGTGCCTCTATATGAGGTGTGTCTTTTAATGCATAAGATGTGACTCTTCTGCGTGAGGTGATTCTCTGCGTGAGATGATTTTCTAAATGCGTGAGCTGTGACTCTACTGCGTGATGTGATTGAATAATGCGTTAGTTGTGCCTCTACTTCGTGAGGTGTGTCTTTTTATGCATGAGTTATGACTCTACTGCGTGAGGTATGTGCAAAATGCGTGAGTTGTGACTACTGCGAGAGGTGTGTCACTAATGCCCGAGTTGTGACTCTACTGCGTGAGGTATGTGCACAATGCGTGAGTTGTGATTACTACAAGATGTGTGTCTCTAATGCCTGAGTTGTGACTCTACTGCGTGAGGTGTGTGCATAATGCGTTAGTTGTTGACAATAATTCGTAAGGTGTGTATATAATGCGCGAGCCGTGACTCAACTATATTAGATGTGGCTATACTGAGTGAGATTTGACTCAAATATGTTATATGTGGAAATAATGCGTGAACTGTGACTCTACTGCGTAAAATATGTATGTAATGCGTGTGCTGTGGCTCTAATTAGTGAGATGTGACTGTTGCGTTTGGTATGGAAATGTAGTGCTAGAAATGTATTTGTAATACGTGTGATATGACTGAAATCAGTCAGATTCTTCTGTAATTAATTCGTGATACATTCTTGTGCCCAGTACGCTTATTTAAAATGACTGACACTTTTCCATATATAAAACTGAGGCTTCATACAACAATAGATGCAGGTTTTCTTTTATTTTAAAGTTAAACAGAAAGCATTTAAGGAGATAGGTATATATGTATACCAACACACGATATGTTAATAAATAATTATGTATTTTATTATAGGAATGTTTTTTTTATGTCTTTATGTACAATTTATTGTTTATTAAATAATTTACATTTATTGATTAAATTAAAATCCAATTACATTTTACGAAGAAAATGAAATATAATTAGGAAAATAAATGGGAGAGAGACGGAGATTGAAACAGAGACAGATAGAGAGGGCGACAGAGAGACAGACAGACAGAGAGGGAAAGACAAGAGGCAGACAGACACACAGATAGACACACACAGAGACAGAGAATTAAAACATTACATTTTATCAAATGTGTTTTGTGCAATGTATACACGTATATTTGTGTAGGAAAATAAATAATAAAAATAAATGAGACATCGATCGACTTACATATCCTCAATAGTTGTTGTTGTTGTTGTTAGCTTGCATCGCTCTACCTGGACTCGTTGTAGTGCGCGGGATTAAACAAATGCACCTATAATACGTGAGATAATTTAAAATCATGTTTAAATGGTTTCTTTGAGTAGCAATCTATGTTTTATTGTTTAAATGGTTTCCCAGTATTTATTAACAGCCATTTGAACACTTTTATTTATTCCTCAGACATGTTTTCAAGCTACTATGTAGCATTATTATTCGTTTTTGGGGGCGGGATTATGCAAATATGCGTGATATCTTAGCGAACTGTACTTTGTGAGAAAAAGCTGCTTCCCTTAACATCATCATACATCTGTAAACACATTTCATCGCTAATACGAATTCGCTTAATGGAAAAAGGAGGTAGGCCTAATACTAAATATTCGTTATTATTTTGTCTATAAGTGTATTCACGCTTGTTTATTCATCTTTCATATCCTGGTCGAATATTTTGACCTCAATTTTCTCGATTTTTTTTTTCGAAAAGTCAAGTCCAGTCTAGTCAATGCTGCATGATTGTTCCTTAAAAATAGCAAGACGTATTTTCGATGAACTTATCTGTTTTCTTTACCAACTTCTTCATACAAGAAAATACATGAAAATGATAATGTATTTAATTTGTATATGGAAATCTAGGTAGGAATAGCGATTATTTTTTTCTACTTTCGTTTTCGTGTTAGGGCCTTAAATATTAATTTGTTTTATATGGTTATGTGATGTTTTACACAATGAAAACCATTGTATCATGTTTGTGGCATTCTTAAATTAACTTAGTTAGCTGGGCTGGACATAAAATGCACATCAAAGTTGCTTTGCAGCTATTACGACCCTAAGTTAATTTGGCTCAACGACTATTCGACCCCTCGACTACTCGACCCCACGGCTATTCGACCCCTACCTGTAAAAAGGTGCGATTATTCAACCTCTGGTGACAATTCAACCCCACGACTATTCGACCCCTAGTAAAATGTTAGCGTAATAGTATTTTTATCTTTGCATTTTATTGTTTGTAAAGTATGGTAAATGCTGTGTTATGATATAAGTATCGTTATTGAGTGTATTTATGATACAAAAATAACTGGGGGCTTACGATTGTGATGGCTAGGTTATTGATGTGAAAGGCGTGTTAAAGTGGGAAATATGTTGCTTTTTGTAACACTCTTTTTAATTAATTATAACTTGTATTAGATTTGTATATGTTCATTTTTGTTATATATGTATGAATAATATATATTCAAACCTGTATCATTGTACTATGAAGTGACGGCCGGCACGTGCTGCATAGAAAATGGATCTTTGTATCCCTTCTATAAAATAAAACATGTGTAAATTTATGGAAAACGTGTATTGGAACCAATTTTGTATTTTACGTTTTAATTAATAAATTTAACAGTTTAATCCCATACCTGTACCACAGATCTTGTGTTGCGATCTCTCACATGCTTCACAGGAAACTCCGTGCCTTCGTGCAGTTACCACTCTGCCACACTCCACTATTAACCTAGATATACTTATCGAAACACTTATATTCCAAATATAAGATTAGGTTATTAAACCAATATACGGAAATCTAATTATACACAGATTATCAGACAGACAGACAATACATTTATTACGTGTCAGGTACAACGTTGTACAACATGAGGCAAGTTATATCATTCCAATATTGATAAATAACTGTTAGTTCCGGTCGAAAAAGAATAATGTTTAATGTTTTAATACAAAATGAGTTAAGAAAGGACATAGTAAAGAGGAGGGAGCAGACAAACAGGGAGGAGACGAAAGAAGTAACAGACGCCAGAGTGAGAAGGGGAACACACTTTGTGCTCAACATTTAGACAGCGTAAATGAGGTGTAAGTAACAATGGGCATTCAATATAAACGAAAGTAGATGAGGCGTTAGTGTCAAAAGGCAATCAATACCCATGGTGAGAAAAAACGGTATAACGCTTCAATTATGAAGAGGAAATTTTAAGCAAAGGTTAGGACTAGGAATGCGTACGGCTAATATAAAGAAGAGTGGAAAAGTTCGAGTTTGCTTAGAAATAGATGCATGACGTAGGCAGAGGGAGAATGGGTTATTTGGTGTAAAGGAAGAGAAGTTACAGTAGCACTTGCAGTGTGTCAGTACTTACTGCATTTATACGATATTTATGTTATTTATACAATGAACAAATGAGTTGAATTGAATTAAATTGATGGTACAATGCGATACATTTAAGTTAATTTATACTCTTTCTGTAATCGCTGTTTTAGTTTGTTCGTTACAAACATAATGACTGTATTTAATTTACTGCTAATTGTTTGAATGAGATTTATACATGTAAACATACATATTTTTTTATTCAAGTAACGTAGGTGTTTTCAAAGAAAGCCATCATCAATTAAACCGGCTACCTGAAAAGAACTTGACCAATCATTATTTAATCGCGCAACAAGTGAGAAAACCAATCAAAGACAGCAACCAATACTTCAACACTTGGTTTTTGTTTGATGACTTAATTACCCATTTTCAGTAACCTTGTATAATTAACTGTGCAATCATTATTTGTTTCAAATTATGGTAACAACACTTTAATTAATTATTCGACACTAGAAAAAATACTTTAATTAATACTTTAATTGAAAAACAACGGATTTATCATGTACTATATCATGTTTATCATATATACATGTATTGACTTTCTTCCCTTCCTCCTCCGCCTCATTATTTTCCTCTCACTGTCTTTCTTTCTCTCTTGCTCCCTTTCTCTCTCTCTCTCCCATCACTCATTTTACTGTTTTGTACTACGTCACCCCAACCACCAGACACTCTTGTTACTTTTCCTGTCTCTTTATTCTTTATAGTTCTCCATGTAGTATACTTTGTATACCTAAAGGAATAAAGATGTGTTCTGTTCTGTTCAGTTGTTCCATTTTATCGCACTTTAATAATATTCACGTCATCCTAATATTTCATTTACATAATTCTATTCTAAATAATATTCTAAATAAATATTACACACAATTAAAAAGGTATCAAAATACGATTCTATACAAAGATCATTCTGTCATACATATTAGATTTCATACTGCTGCCAACATTGTTGTTTTTCAAGTAATTCGGTAGTGTGTATTATATTATCAATAAAGATTGCAGAAAGGAAAAAGAAACATTCAATCCTGACATAAATATGTTTTTATTATCAGAACATAGTAAAAAAATGTCATATAAAACAGAAAAAAAGCATATCATATAAAACAGAAAAAAAAAAAAACATAAAACACCATAACTGTTATGTTCTGTTTTTAAACAACATACAGTCATATAACTATATTGGGGTCAAATAGTCGCCTTAATTTTTTCAGCCGGGGTTGAATAGTCGTGGGGTCGAATAGTCGCGAACCCGTTCATTCGACTCTTAGTGGTACAAACTGTAACAGTAATAGTAATCATAATCATCATTATCATCAGCATCATTATCACCATCATCATCACAATCATCATCATAACTACCACCATCACTATAGTAGTTCATTATCATTATCACCATCATCACAATCATCATCACCACCACCATCACTATAGTAGTAGTAGTAGTAGTAGTAGTAGTAGTAGTAGTAGTAGTAGTAGTAGTAGTAGCAGAAGAAGTAGTAGTAGTATTAGTAGGAATAGAAGTAGTAGTAGAAGCAGTAGTTGTAGTAGTAGTTGCAGAAGTAGAAGAGTAGTAGCAGTGTTAGTAGTAGCAGTAGTAGTAGAAGTATTTTATAGTAGTATTAGTAGTACTACTAGTAGTAGAAGTACTAGTAGTAGCAGCAGTTTTAGCAGTAGAAGTGGTAGAAGTAGTAGTAGATGTAGTAGAAGTAGTAGTAGCAGTAATTATAGTTGTAGAAGCTGGAGTAGTAAAAGTAGTATTAGTAGTCGTGGCAATAGTAGTAGAAATTAAAGTAGCTGTATAAGTTGTAGTAGTTGTAGTAGTAGTAAAAGTAGTAGTAGTGGCAGTACTAAGAGTAGAAGTAGTGATAGTAGTAGTAGTAGTAGTAGTAGTAGTAGTAGTAGTAGTAGTAGTAGTAGTAGTAGTAGGAATAGTAGTAGTAGTAGTAGTAGTAGTAGAATCAGAAAGTTTAATACATAACATCGTCATATTATATGCCCTGATTGTGTATTTAAATGTGTATGTTTCTGTCTTCAGCTTTCATGGATGAGGTATTAGGTCAAGGTGCTCAGAAAAATAGAATCCAAACAGGAACGTCTGATCCCCATGGAAGCAACATCACATGTGATCAGTGTATGGAATCAGACCAGGTTGTCACTGCAGCAGGATTCTGTAAGTCCTGCACCGATTTCTTGTGCTGCTCTTGTATTGAGCTGCATAGAAAACTACGGATGTCAAAAGATCACCATGTTCTGAAAGGGTCTGACATGCCAAAACAGCGGCCGATTTCTATTGATGCAGAGAAATGTTCCGACCATCCGGAAAGACCTCTGGAGATGTACTGCATGGATGAGGATACAATTGGGTGTATTTTGTGTTTTGTTGAAGGACACAGAGCCTGTCAGAACGTTGACAAGATTTCGAATCTGTCAAAGGATATAAAGTCATCCAGTGATGTGTCAGATTTTAATCAGGCAGCATTAAAGTATAAAGAATTGTGCAAAAGATTTAGAGAAATTATCCAGGAACATAGATTGGCAAATGACCAATGCCAAAAGAAATGTTTAGAGGACTATCAAAGTTTTCGGGCAGAGATTGAAACAGCTCTTGACAGAATGGGAGAAGAAGTGTCACGTGATACTTCCAAAGTGCAGAAAGAGAACACTGACAAGTTAGATAATCTGGCAGAAATGATATCATCTTATGAGCAGAAAATGGACTCACTCATGGAGGACATTAATCGGTACATGGCACTCGACCAGAAGCAGAATGACCAGTTATTTATAGCCTTGAAGAAAAGCAAGAAACAGATAATGGATACCGTCTATCAACTGGAACAACTTGAAACAGAGATATGTATCCTGAAATTTGACTTCAGTTTAGACCGTTCTATAAAAGTATTGATGGAGACAGAATGCAAGATAAGAGTAAAACGGAATTTACAACCTGCTACCAGTTGTACTGATATATCACAGATAAATGTCAAGTCACAGGAAGACCTGGAAAATTGCATAATCTATGGTATGGTATCTATCTCAGTTAAAGAACTTATTCTCGCTGATAACGGTAATATATGTTTAAAGTTAGTTGATGTCAGTGGAAACAAGATAGTCAAGCGACATTCACTTAGATCAGCACCATATGATGTTTGTAAGCTCCCAGTGTCCCGAGTAGCCGTGGCTCTTCCTGATGATAAGAAAATACAGTTCTACACCGCAGACAGAAACATGGATAGCTGTGGTGGTGTAAGTGTAGATGGTAAATGTCTGGGTCTGCACTACATGGGGGAGGACATACTCGCTGTATCGTACTGTGAACCATTCCCAAAGATCCAGATCATGGACCTAGAGGGGAGAGTCATCCAAACAATCGAACATGATATGTCAAGACAGATGATATTGTTCAGTCGACCTGAATACCTCACGTTCAGTGCTGAAAACAGATTACTCTTTGTTAGTGATTATAGCAATAATACCCTTACCTGTATGGACCTGACAGGGAGCGTCCAGTGGGTGTACAAGGATGAGGAGCTCAGTGGACCAGAAGGTGTGGTTATCGGAGACAGTAGGTGTCTCTACTTGTGCAGCAGGGATACACACACCATCCATGTGGTGTCTCATGATGGTTTAAAACTTACCGTTATCCCCAAGAGCAATTCTGAACTCAGGTTTCCTTTTGCTGTATGCTATGACAGCCACTACCGGACACTATATGTGTCAAGTGGTGGTTACTATTATAACATTATTGAATATGGTAACCATATGAGCAAACTTAGGCTAGAGTAACGACATCAACTTAGTGCAGTAATGGTGACAGTAGTGACACAGAAACTGTTCCGTAGAATTATCCTCGAGTAATGTTAACCTGTACGTTATATCATGTTGATATTTCCATGTTTATCATGTTGTGTCATCATCTGGTACTTCATTATGAGCTTAAATCATGTATACTTAGGCACATCATGTGTAGTTTTATTGATATAAAATTGTTTTCTTTTAAATTTATAAAACATGGAATATGTTAAATAAAAGTAATTTAATGTCAAATGGAATGAAATATGAATCATACAGGATCCTTATTTTCTGTTCGATTCTTCCATATCATAATACACATATGATAAGAATGGCAGAGATCTATATCTTGCATTTTTCCAAGCAATATCAGAGAGTCAGTATTATAGCTGATATCTTATACAATATGTTAATGTAGGTATGTTTTGATCTAAATTGCTTCACAAGAATGAAAATTGTAACACACAGATTTTACTTATTATTGTCATGCAGCAAGGGATTAATTATGTGATGTATTGGTATAAATTGTTGTATTAACTGGTCATTGATTGCTTGTATTGATACTTTGTGTGTTACCAGATATGGACAAGACAAACACAGTCTTGTATTAATCATTCTTGATGGAGATGATCATCACATGATCTTCAAAGGAATTGCTATGGAAAGAGTTTTACCTCGTTTATATACAACAACGTACTTAAATAAGCAATGCATACTATTATGTAATCTATTCTATTTTTCGTATCGAATGAGCAATGCGGAGTAGGTGTGCCTTAAGACAAAGTATTGAACATATGTTAGTATGTATTGATGCATATAATTAGGTGAATTAATTATTATAGTGTTTTTGATATCATGTCCTTAAAAGACTAGTTAGGTATGTGCAGTTTAATATTGGTTAACACATCAGTGTTTGGATTGAATAAATTAGATATAAGAGATTAAACTATAGCAAACTGTGATATCAAACATTTATCAATGTCACTGATCCTCATGTCTGCTGTCACTGATTTAAACAGAGATAGTAAAACATAAGTAATTGTATGATTGGACACTTTATCTTATCCTTTGTGTTCTGTCATCAATTATTTGCTTAATCTACACACAGTTAGGGCTATGAGTGATTGTCCAACAAAATCTTGAATTAAAATGACTGCTAAAAAACTGAATCATGTTTGTGTGAATCCATGTCTATAAAATATGTAATTATATTTGTTATTGAATGCTATGGTGAATATAAACAGTATTTTAGTTGGCTCTCTAGTTTGTTTCTTGGGTTTATCATCCCACTAACATAATTTCAGTTATCTGGAGATGGTTTTCACTATACTACCTTTAGTTAATACATATATGTATAAACATTCATTAGGATTGTGTGTCATATACTATAATTGTTGTGTTTAATCATAATGCCTTTAAACAATTATTGATGAAATACAACTTGAACAGGTACAATTTGTAATTATTTCTTTTAAGGAGCACATTTATTCCTTTCTTCTAGTTACAACTTTTCTTCCTCTCTCTCTCTTTGTTTCTTTCTCTGCTCTATATATCTTTCTGTGTGTGTTTGTGTCAATTCTCTTTACTTGATTCTCTCTGACTCTCTCTCTCTCTCTCTCTCTCTGTCTGTCTGTCTCTCTCTCGCCCTCCCTCCCTCTCAATTTATCTGTCTTTACCACTTTCTCTATATGTATCAATCTTCATCTAAGTCTCTATCTTATTTGTTTCTCTTGTTCTGCCTCTGTCTTTCTCCAGATTGTATCGATATTCGTCTTTCTCCACATGTCTTCAGTGTTAATTTTTTAATCTCTTCTTCGCTCTAAATGTCTGTCTGCCTTCCCGCCAACCTCCATTCCATCTATCTACCTAAATGTACCTACATAACTACTTATTTATATATCCAGCCACTCACCTAAAACCAAACAACAAATTAACTTACACTAACTTACTCAACTACCTACCAACCAAACTCCCTCTTTTCCTCTGTTTATTTAAATCTGCCCACCTCCATCCATCTCTCTGTTTATTCAAATCTTCCCATCTCCATCAATCCCTCTATTCCAATCTGCCCATCTCCATACCCCCTCGGTTTATTTCAATCTCCCCATCTGCATCCCTCCATCTGTTTATTCCTATCTGTCTATCTCCACCCCTCCCTCTATTTATTATAATCTGTCCACCTCCATCCCACCTTCTGTTTATTCCAATCTGCCTACCTCCATCCCTCTTCTCTATTTATTCCAATCTGCCCAACTCCATCCCACTCTCTGTTTATACCAATCTATCCACATCCATCCCTCCCTCTTATTATTCCAATCTTCACATCTCCATCCCTCCCTCTGTTTATTCCATTCAGCCCACCGCCATCCCTCCCTCTGTTTATGACAATATGCCAATGTCCATCCCTCCCTCTGTTTATTCCATTCAGCCCACCGCCATCCCTCCCTCTGTTTATGACAATATGCCAATGTCCATCCCTCCCTCTGTTTATTCCATTCTGCCCACCTCCATCCCTTCCGCTGTGTATTCCAATCTGCCCACCTCCATCCCTCCCTCTGTTTATTCCAATCTGCCCACCTCCATCCCTCCCTATCTTTATTCCAATCTGCCCTTCTCCATCCCTCCCTCTGTTTATTCCAATCTGTCCGTCTCCATCCCTCCCTCTGTCTATTCTTATCTGCCCATCTCCACCCCTCTCTCTCTCTCTGTTTATTCAAATCTACCCCTCCATCCCTCGCTCTATTCATTCCAATCTGCCAATCTCTGTTCATGCCAGTCTGTCCACCTCCATTCCTCCCTTTATTTATTCCAATCTATCCACCTACATCCCTCCCTCTGTTCATTCCAGTCTGCCCATCTCCGTCCCTGTCTCTATTTTTTTCAATCTGCCCATCTAAATCCCTCCTGTTTATTCCAATCTGCCAACCTCTATTCCTCCTCTCTTTATTCCAATCCGCCCATCTCCATACCTCCCTCTATTTATTCCAATTTGCCCACCTCCATTTATCCCTCTATTTATTTCAATCTGCCCACCTCCATCCATCCCTCTATTTATTCCAATCTGCCCAACTCCAGCCATCCCTCTGTTTATTCCAATCTGCCCATCTCCAGCCATCCCTCTATTTCATTATGCCCATCTCCATCCCTCCCTCTTTTTTCCAATCTGCCCATCCCATCCATTCCTCTGTTTATTCCAATCTGCACATCTCCATCCTCCCTCTATTAATTCCAATCTGTCCACCTTGATTGCGCTTATTTGCATACATGTACAATTTTATCCAGACAAATTTACGCAAATAACCGGAATGTGCGTTAAACCGAAAATCAATATTGGAGTAGTGTATTAATGAGCATATCGTGTTTTCAGTTGTTCAAATTTGATTTATTATTATTCATTCTCAGCCAAAAGGTTTGTTTCTTTAAAAAAATTTAGTCATAGATCTGTTCATTATAAGAAAAATACGGAATATGTTATCTTCAAATTCTTTTAAATATCTAATTATTTTTCTAAAGGGTCGCAATTATGTTTTTGTGACAGCAAAGTAAGCCGGGTTTTTTACGTGGTGTTGCAAAATGCTCTTTTTAGATTTTACTTTTAATGAATCGAAAGTAAATATATTACAAAAACTATATTATAAAACGTTGTTTGTTGTGTTGTTTTATTTTGTTTGATTGTTGTTGTTTGTTTTGTTTTTGTTGCTGTTTTGGTTTTGTATTTTTGGACATTTTGATTTCATTAACAAATTCATTCACTTATCAAAACACGTCTTAGTTAATTTTTGGCCAAGGGAAAGTAATGCTTTAATTAAATTTCCAAGAGTTATCAATTGTGTCTCGCATTAGGTCATTAACTGTTGACACTTGTTAACCTTGGCGACGACGTATTATAAATTTGTCTGGAATACGGTAGAAAGCGTACCATTCGAAGTAAACCGTAAGGGAGTAAGCCGAACAGGCTAGTAGTCATCCAGTTGACACGGTTTAGCGACCGTGTTTGCGTATTCTCTGGAATAGGAACTAAAGTTGCCCCGTATATAAATTCGCAAGCTCCAGTTGGCAGTGATGGAATATGCTTAGAGCCGATATAGGTCCGATACCTTTTGCATATAACCATTAATTTTTAACAAATGTTATGAAGAAAAAGGACTGTATTTGAACATTTTATTCAATAAAACTGAATATGCGTATAACCGTTATTTGAATAACTGAAATCAATTGTAATCCATACATTTCTAGCAGATAAGTCAACTCACGTTATGTCCTATCTATATATTTTTGCTTAGTAGGCTTGTACCCATATTAAAGACTTAATTGCCAGAAACCAGTTTATATATACACAATTGTTTTAACAAGATTTGACAAATGGGGAAGGCGATCATTTTGCCTACTGGCCTTTCAAAGGTGGCAAATGTTTGTTTTTTATGTATTTGCGTTATGTCTCGTATTTGTATTTTCTTCACTTAATCAAATTAACTTACTTGTGTGTGCGTTGGTCTGTACTTGATCGAATTTTAATATGTGTTGAAATTCTTAAAGCTCGTATACGTTCCTTTTATTATTTATAACAATACATAGTTTAAAATAAATTGCCTAAAGTGCTATTCTTTTGGAAAAACACCACTGCAAGATAAAATTATTAACAAACATATAATAATATACATTGTTTTCTTTTTAAAATAAATTCTTATTTTAAATATCCACTATATCAACTAAATTAACATTGTTATTTAACCATTGAAATGTGCAGATAGAACAAATATAGATATTCTTTATTTACCATAAGCATAAAGTTTGTTTTTACACGTTCGCCGTCACGGTTTCAATATCATAACTTGGCACTGACGTCGGTATTAATGTCATATACAATAACGGCTCATTAATTTTTTCAGTGTATTTCTTTCTTACCTTTACTTAGTAGTGTTATTATATGCTTAGAAAATTATGTTATAAGGTCCTTAAATAAGGTTTCTGTTGCCATACAATCCTACATTTCTTCAGCTAGGAAGATAACATGTGGACATTTTATTGGAAATCTCATCTGAGAGAAAAATTTAATTGGCAGACAATGTATCAAAAGGTCGAACTAATCAGTCACCAATTGTTAATTCAAATCTCTGGAACCCAGACTATGGGTGTCAAAATAACGGTAAAAAGTTCGAAATTATTTTTGTTTTTATCACTATTGTAGATCCAAGTAGCTGTTTACTACTTGAGTAAATTGGAACTTTATACAGTGATTATGATAATAAAAAGTATTTAGTTTTTCAACTATTTCAAGATTTTGCCTTGTTTATATTTTGTAATGTTAGCCCCCGACCTGGAAAGGATATGGAGATATTTACTTGCAAAACAAGCAGTTGCACGTAAACATGATTGCTTTTAGAACGATCTACCGCTGTTGTTTTGGTTGCTGTTGGTTTGGTTATGACCAAAGAACTCTACAGTTGTTTTAGTTGTGACCAAACAACGGATCAACACTGTTGCTTTGGTTGTGACTTAAGAACTGTCCAGCACTGTTGTCTTGGTTGTGGCCAAACAACGGTCAATCACTGTTGTTTCGGTTGCGACCAAACAACAGTCCACCACTGTTGTTTTGGTTGTGACCAAAGAACGATTCATCACTGTTGTTTTGGTTGTTATCAAAGAACAGTCAATCACTGTTGTTTTGGTAATGACCAAACAACGGATCAATACGGTTGTTTTGGTTGTGACTAAAGAATGATTCATCACTGTTGTTTTGGTTGTGGCCAAACAAAAGATCAACACTGTTGTTTCGGTTGTAAACAAAGAACTGTCCATCACTGTTGTTTTGGTTGTGGCCAAACAACGGATCAACACTGTGGTTTTGGTTGTGATTAAAGAACGGTTAACCAAAAAACTGTCCACCACTGTTGTTTTGGTTGTGACCAAAGAACTGCCCACCACTGTTGTTTTAGTTGTGACCAAAGAACTGCCCACCACTGTTGTTTTGGTTGTGACTAATGTTGTTTTGGTTGTGACCAAACAACGGATCAACACTGTTGCTTTAGTTGTGACAAAAGAACGGTCCATCACTGGTGTTGCGGTTGTGACCTAACAACGGATCAACACTGTTGTGTTTGTTAGGACTAAAGAACGGTCCACCACCGGTGTTGTGGTTGTGACCAAAGAACGGACCAACATTGTTGTTTTGGTTGTGATCAAAGAACTGTCCATTCCAGTTGGTTTGGTTGTGACCTAACAACGGATCAACATTGTTGTTTTGGTTGTGATCATAGAGCGGTCAATTACTGTTGTTTTGGTTGTGACCAAACAACGGATTAGCACTGAGTATTGGATGGGACGAAAGAACTGTCCATTCCTGTTGTTTTGGTTGTAACCTAACAACGGATGAACATTGTTGTTTTGGTTAGGACTAAAGAACTGTCCATCACTATTGTTTTGGTTGTGACCTAACAACGGAGTAACACTGTTGCATTAGTTGGGACTAAAGAACGCTCCATCACTGTTGTTTTGGTTGTGACCTTACAACGGAGTAACACTGTTGGATTGGTTGGGACTAAAGAACGGTCCTTCACTGGTGTTTTGGTTGTGACCAAACAACTGATCAACATTGTTGTTTTGGTTGTAACTAAAGAACTGTCTACCCACTTTCCGGCAAATGTAATAAAGCGTTATTGTAGTACCTTGTTAATTGGCATAAGACAACGCATTTTCTTAAGGAAAATTTTATTTTATCTAACAATGATCAAAAGTTATGGCACATTGTGCGTTTTTCCAAGTCGGAAACTATGTAAGATAGATATGTACCGGGTCGTAGGTCGGTTCTTTATTTGCCAATCAATTACGTTTCATAAACAGCAAACTTCAAACCACGCGGCATACTGCTGACCTTCTTTACACAAAAATAACTCCAGTTGTTTGTAAGCACTTGAATAAGGCATGAAACGAAACCTTCGAAGAATCAATGATGTTTTATACACATTGCAAAACCCCTATTGATTGAAGTAAACATTAACCAACCAAGCTTCCTTGATTGTCGTTTTTTTTTACTAATGGTTCATACTAACAACTACTTAATTTTATAGATCAGTTAGTTACATTCATTATCTTTATAAATTGTTTTGATGTTACTGTTAACATCAACTATATATTAACTACATCTAGTTAAAAGTAAAGGAAATAGCTATATCGATGATAGAAATGTAATACATTACATACGTTAAATAAAAAAATATACTTGCTTCATATTGTGATTACACAGATTATTGAGCATATTCCTTCATGGATATAATATTCGCAGATTTTCTACTGCCAACAATGTTATTTGGAGTCATTTTGTTTATATTGAAGAACTTTGAACTTAACAAGTTTTGACATATTTCTGCACCTTTGACTTCTCTGTATGGGTTTATACCGTTCCTCTACATGCGCAGTCTTGCACATGTTGGATTGTAATTCCGCGTCAAAAGATTCACCGACGCATTGATGGTTGTGATATAACATTTACCTTGGCTTTAAAGTGACAACAATCTTTCATTATTATTTTAAAGCCTATATCATACACGGTAAACAACAACAAAAACATGAACAATCGGTGAGACAAATAACATGAACTAAATATCACTCTTCCTCAGAATTTCGGCCCTTCGGCCTTTTTTCACTGGTAACGATTGCATTTGGCAATCTTTTAATTTTTCTTGAAAAAGGCCGAAGGGCAGAAAATCAAGAAAGAATAATTATTTGTATAAATATGCATAAAAATCCCTATACATTTGTCTGTAATGTAAGTGACGCAGAAAATACACTCTCATCTCATCGTTACTTCACCCTATAGACTGCAATGCGACATAATCTGATATTATATCATGTACTGTATGCACTGTTTGTCAAAGTATGGTTGATCCACAAACTGAATAAATTGGAAATAAGCTCTAAGCTTAATCACGCATGTGTTTTGATTGGCAACAAGACGTGAAGTGTAATATGGCTTATTTACATGCATTTACTTCGTACCTCGCTCAATTTTATTTGTAGTGTCAGTTACAATAGGGTGAAAAGTGCTACATTCTAGCCTTTTGTCTTTATTGTTACTTTTTTAAACAGTACACACAAATGAGAAACAGCATGGTAACATTATTGAAGCTCTTGTTAAATAATATATAATGTAAAACAAATACCTTCTGGCCAATTTTGTTGTTTGTGTTATGGTTGAATACTTATACAATCAAGAGGTAGCATGAGTCATTTTGTGAAGTATTACTGACAATTTTCATAAGTTAGAATACATGGATATACATATTTTACTAACAATATGAAATGTGAATCGTGGATTGCCACAAAACATTAATGTGTAGAATATTGCAAAACTGAAAATGTCCCCAATAGTTAATTATTAAAAAAACTTATATTTCATAAACAACACATAAACTAAAAGATCATATTAAATCAATAAACAACATTAAACGTTGATAATATTTGCAAATGTTATTTCGTGGCAAGATATTTGTATTGTGCGAAATCATCATTATTGCATCGCGATACCAGTTTGCGTGATCATAACATAAAACAGAACTGATTTGTAAAGATTTTTAATACTAAAATATGTACATCGGTTACTGCCTCGCTCAAAAATGAATGCAATGTCAGTGCATAATAACATCCGCTGAAATGTCCGTAATATAAAGTCCCGAATATTGATAATATAATATTTATTGAACTATAGAAAATCAAATATTATTTGAACATTATGTACGTAGGTCAGTGCATCTAGGACACGCATTAGTTATTTCTTAATATATGCTACTATTTCAATGATATCTAACGATTTAAACATTTATTTTAACTTTTTCTTCCTGAATTAATTTTATTTAAATCAATTCTTATCATTTGACATAGTATAATTCCACTGTGAAAGAATCGGCGCCTCTTTACAATTGGTTTTAAATCGTTTAGACAAAACTAGCTTATTGACATTGTGAACGCGCATAGGTTCATTCCCCTTTACAGACATCCCTGCTTTGTAAAAATGCGTTGGAAGGTTTATAGATTTAAGAATGATGACTTTATTGATATCGATGCTGATTATTTCTAAATATCTAAGTAAGTGTCAAATCTATGTTCCATGTCAACACTAAATAATTTCCTGTTGCAATAATGAAACAATCCAAAACCTGCACGTACCTTTTAACATTTATTTTCAATTTATGTTAATGGACAGAGTTTACTGTAAAGATGAATAATTTAAAATCACAATATTTTAACTAATTAAGAAGGAGATTTGATAAAAATTTATTTACAAAATACACATCGACATAAGAAACTTTAAATTTTATTATATATTCTATGTTCTTTCTCCTTTATATAATGTACCTATTAATACGACAAGACGATTCCCTGCATTATGTATTTTAGAATTAAATCTCGCTAAGGATTAATTTTTATTCCTTTTATCCGCATTTTTGTTGCAAATATTTAAGCTGAGTAGCATTTTGGCTACAAACTTCAAATTTTCAAAATTGTTAATTCATATATCATTCTCGGATATCGCATCGACCCGTTGAAATACTTGGTTTTCGTAATATATTTGTACAGATCGTTGTGAAGTTTTGACAGCATACTTAAATTAGACAGAACATTTTACAATTTATCAATTCATTGCAATACCTGGTATTCTTTATTGTGTAGAAAGAGGCATAAGGAAGTACTATTTAATGAAAACTAATGTATAACTTAATGAACTTCAGATTTTCAGATATGATACACATAATTATGTTGTAACATATTATTTCGAAGTGTCATTAGATGGACTATATGTAAGCTTTTCGTTATTGAGCTTTCAGACGACAGAGTAAAATATGCTTTCAGAAAGCAGGGTAGGAAATGTATACTGCAAATACTGATGTTCATAACACTTGCTCACAGTGAGCGCAGCATAACATAATCCTTTTCTTATTCTCTGGTTAAATAGTATTGGTGTGCCGTAAAAACTTAAACATGAGAAACGAGCTTCAAATAGGCATATGAATCTTTTTTTTTATTTTTAACCAGATCTCTATTTATTTTATAAAATAGACACCATCTTTACAAATATTGTTTGATAACAAGACTGATACAACGTATTTCTTTTGTCTTCGGTTTATCTGACATAAAGTGACATAAAGTGTATTGTATAATGTTTTCATCATTTAGCACGACTGTACAGAGAAACGTATCTACCTCAGCCAAATTATACACTGCCTTAAAGTTAGGAAACTCGTTGTAACGGCCTCCAAAACACGTGATTTTGGCCTCATATGCTTCTAAATGTGTTTACCTTGTATCAATATTGGAAAGTAGTGATGACTGATTTATATTCAGTTAACTGACAGAAACTGATTGTTTGCGATGATAAATATTTTGATTTGAGGCTATACAGATGGCTTGCATATGATGTTCGGCAACAAAAGAAGACACACGCATACTTTATGTATTTAATTGATCGTGAAAAGGGACAGCAACAAGTATGTAGTCGCAGTTGCGAAATCGTTTATGAAAGAAATAATAGCATGGCCTGTTTTCATATGTGAACATTTTGATTTCCTGTACTAGAAGCCGTTTTTATGTCAATAAAACGGCTATCATTCTGGACTTCATAAATCAGGGTCACAAATTATCTTGCCTCGAATTTAATACAATTACGAAAAGATATATACACATAATTGTCTCATCCCACTGCTTATGGACAGGCTCTTTCTACTTAATAAGAGCCCTCCACCCCATTCATGTTGGTCAGTGGCAACCAAAACATGGTCCATCGCCGGATTTTTTCTATTAGCATCGTTCTACTTATCTCCTTACACATATATTTATTGATTCAAAATTCATCGCATTTCTTTAAATAGATGATCAAAAATGCAACAATTAAAACGTTTTTGACTTAGTTCCCTCAAAAGTACCACCGAAGCGTCCAATATCGGAAGCATCGTAGGAAGAGCCTCGATGTGAGATGTGTAGGAATACTGTTGTTGAGTTGACAGTATTCTATGACAGGGTGAATGTGGCACTATATATTATTCAAATACCGTCTCTGCAGAAATGTTGTTTGTACATAAGAACTCCTAAAATAAAGGTAAATATGGCTCATAAACGCAAACGAAAATGATTTTTGTCTGAGCCATAACTAACTTCTGTTTTGCAGAAATCCGACATCTATATTTTATATTCCTGAATTTTCTGTTGTAAACTGTGTTATATATTGAACATTATCACTCTGCAAATTAAGTACTTACCTCTCAGAAATTATGTCTTTTAGTTTGCGGACAAGATTAAAAAGAATCCAGGGCGTTGTAAATTAATTTCCTATGCCATGCACCATGACATTCCTTTCAAACAACATGTAATAAGTTTTCTTAATTTTATCAATATTCGATATCAGTTACAGTTGAGTTATATTCAGTAATGAATCGCTAGACATAACAAAAAAGGGTTGTTTGCGGATGATATTTTATATGTTTGGCAGCTTAACAAATGGTTGGCATATGGTGCAAGACAAGAAGAAAGAATCTGGTACATGAAGTAAATCTTCTGTTTTAATTGAATACAGACTGTGACAGAGACTGTAACAATAACGACCTATCAGTTGAACCACCTAAAACAGTCTACGATAAATTTTTACTTGTGGACAAAGCCTAAAAACACATGTTTGTTTGTTGAATATACTACACAGATGTACTGAGTGATGAATTATCCACCACCAGTTCTTGCATTAGCATAAACGTTGACATTCAGATAGTTCTCGACAAACATAAACAGATGTTGCATAAATTCAATATCATGATCAAATCATGGCAAAACAAACTTCTTTCACAAAACACCAAACATGTAACGATTAATAGATAATGCCAACTCTAGCACCACCACTCACATATCTAAACTACTTACTTCTTGCCTTACCGCCGTTTGTAATTAAGTTGTTAAATATTGTCTAAAAGGTGTATGAAAATTCAGGAATTGACATTTTTTGTTCATCTTAGACAAGTTTCGTACCTTAAATTTTCATTGTCTGCAGTTAATACTTACGATTTCTCTAAGCTGTAAACTTCACTACCTCATGACTTAATTAAGACTACATTTATAACTCCTATATCTTTCCTATTGAAAAAAATGCTCGAGAGCAACCTTTATGAAAGAGCATGCCATGAAAGTAATGCATTTGTATCAACACAGAAACGTTTACTATATGGACTTGTACGGATGTTTTTAAAGCTCTATGTTTCCTATTAGGCTATATTTACATAAAATGGGATGACACTTATTACGAAGAGTAATTGATATTTTTATGGGAACCTACTGTGCATCATTAATTGCAGATTGGTTTTATATTGCTTAGCACGTGATTTCATGTTAACTTTTATCCTCTTCTAGCCAAAGCCACGTTATATAGGCTTTCAAATCAAGTCACGCGATCTTCAAAATATTCTTGTAAAACTAGTTACTCTCCAAAGCTAAACAAAAAAAAGAAAATTAACAAAACATTATCAATCCTACGTAAAAGTCATAAAATCTCGTGATAAAGTCGTATACAATTTTGCCTTATATGATTTGTATGCACAATAAGAACTAGGCAAAGTAGGCTATCTTTGTCTGTGACTCTATCATCATGACCAAACGGATTTTTCAGTAAGATAATCACACTATTGTGAATACAGAAGGCGTTGTAAGGCGGCATGGCTTTCTCATTTTCTTCTCTTTTTTCAACGGTGTCGCTTGGAATGAGAATTTTGGGTTTTGGAAACACACAGGATTGACCCTGAATGACCTTGACTATTCCCGGTCAGTTAGTCATACCCGGGGAGAAGTAGTGTGTGTACAGAACAAATATGTATGTAAAAGAAGACGAGACACGACAATTCTGCCAATGTTAACATTAATATTGTTATCTGTTTAAACTGGAAGTTCATTATATTCAGATATACATAAAATACGGATTGATAAATAAACAATATTGTGTACGAATACTACTCATTTACTATAGGAAAGGGTCGATATGGGTAGTGAACTGCGAGTAGTTACACTCACTATGCATTATCTGCTAGGCCTAGATATTTGGGATATCCCGCACGGGGCTTCACTCCCTTCAACGACTCTGAACCGGTTATGTAATCATATAGGTCATTCGTATGAGGTCAGTATCTCAGTCTTAAGCTACCGTACCCAGGGGCGGATCCAAAGGGGGGCCGAAGGGACCGCGGCCCCCCTATTTTTCGACGACCAACAAAAAAAAGTGTTATTTTTTTAGTTTTTTAACGCAAAGGTTATCAAAGGGCTACGCCTCTTAAGGCCCGTTTCCACTAGAGCTTTATCACGCATATTTCTGCGGCGACGAGCCTACTTCTGTTGTCATGTTAAATGTTTTCTTGAACATAGCTCTAGTCTGTTTGCAAAAATGCTCTAATGGAAACGACGGCCTTTACTGAGTGTGTAGCCCAGCCAACGTTGAGGATTACTACCGCCGTGCCATGTTTCTTCCCTTTATTGACAACTTGATCGAACAACTCAAGGACAGATTTCGTGGCAAGTCCCACGACGCCATTAAGGCCCTGTTTCTTATCCCCAAGAATCTTCAGAAGCTGGTGGCTGATACTAAAAGTACGATAGCCTCATACTTCGCGGAGGATTTACCCAGCCCTGATGAATTCAAGCAAGAACTTCGGATTTGTCGCGATATTGGACTTCGACAAAAGATAAAGACCTTCCAGCAAGTAATTCGGACACTTTGAAAAAGTTGAAAGTTGAAGGTGTTGAGAAACTATATCCAAATATTGTCACCATTCTTCGCATTGTACTCACCTTCTCTGCGACCAGTGCCACTGTAGAGCGAACCAATTCAGCTCTGAGATTCGTGAAGAATGCCTACAGGTAAACTATGGGTGAAGATAGGTTCAATGCTCTGGTCCTCCTCTACGCACACAAGGATATTCCACTTGACTATGGAAAAGTAATTGATATATATGCTCGGAAACATCCAAAACGGATGCTCTTTGCCCATCCATTGTCGGATTAATTCGATATGTGATAGATTTTATTATCCATTGAACGTTGATGACTGGTGTTTCTTCACTTTATATATACTTCATAATACTCTCATATTCTTTAACTCGTGCTTTAGAATGACTGGCGATGTAAATATATCATTTCTATGCTCTATATGCCTAAAAATAGCAAATGCAAGGAATATCCTTGCATTTATCTTTTTTACAGATAAAGTGATAGTTATTCACATTCAGGACGTTCATTTTATTATACACTGACAGGGTCTTGGTTATTGTAGTGTTATTACGATAATAGGTTTCTTAGTAACCTTAAGATGTCCAAGTCAGTGGATATTTTGCCCTTAAAAGTGAGCAAATAGATAAGAAAATTATGCCCAACAGATGCTTGGAAATGGCATCTCAGCGCATCTAGAATTCAAAATTTTCTGGGGGGAGCCCCCTCAAGACCCCCCGCCGCGGATTTTGCGCCTGCTACGCGATCAGGTCCGGCCTCCGGCCGAATGTTACTCCCTCGGCTCCCCCACCCTATTCTGAAATCCTGGATCCGCCCCTGGTACTACTTCGATGAGAAAAGACGCACAGAGGTAGTAGTTAATTTCAAACTTATATTATTTTGTTCGAATCCGATAGCATGTTTGAGCATTATTTTAGACCTAACCTTAAATTTAAGTTTAAGTCCATCTTAGTTAAAAAGAAAATACATATAGAAAGTATTGAATGTTTAATAAAAAAAGTTTCTGTTATCGGATGTTAGTGCCTCAGATGCAACTTTTGTCCTAAGGTATAATCTATATTTTAGAAGAGGTGTTTATTTGCAGCAGAAGAGTTGCCTGCTTTCCGATGCGTTGTAAATTTAATTCACTACAGGTTAGTTTTGACTATTGTTTTGCACAGCTGTTATCGCGTATAAGGTCAAACTTACATCACCGAAACATCGCTTCTAAGCGCTTTGATTACTTTAGAGGCTGTTGATTGATTGCTTACAACAGAAGAAAGTGTTGATGATAGATGCTCATATTGAAAACCATAAAACTTTGGATGTCGAGTTGTTGCAACACAACTTAATTATGACGAAACTAAACGAACATAATGTAAACAGAACTATCTTGACGGCAGATTTTAAATCGTAAATCTGCGACTGTTGAAATTGTATATCAATATTTATCTACAACGCGTGGCGCAATAGCTTACCATTTTTATCACATAAATTTCACTCCTGGGTACTAAAAACATACACACGGAGCTTCAGGCCCATACTAGAAAGTCCGGAGTCTCGACAAGCGCAGGTTGGTGCATCATGAACTTAATGTTCTAGGCCCTTTACGTTGATTTTTTATATTGTATATAAAAAATTATTTATTTCAACTGGATACAGTTGACTTCTTTATGTAATGTACCATCTCAGAGGTTTTCATGTAAGTTGTAATTCGTCAAGAATTAATTAAACATTTTAAAATGTGCTTAGATGGTTAAACGACCTGTCAAATTTTATAAACAGGACAGTATTTTTTTTCCGTTAATGTGCAATGCAATTCAATATATATATTGTATTGGATTAAAACAATAAATGGTTGATACAATTCTGGAACGATGCAAAACAAACATAAGGTAACGGAATTTTTGGCAGTATTCTATAACTGACATTGACATTATATATTTTATGAAAGATAAATTATTCCAACAAACATTGTCTATTTATTAAAGCAGCTTACCTTTTAATACCTTATATGGGGAGCAAAAAACCCTTTTCTTTACTTCTAATGATATGTAATCTTAATTACTGCCTTCATCAATTTGCATGATAAATTTATGAGTATTTCTGATGATGTTATGAATTTTAGTTTCTGATCTTTCTTATTAATCGCCCTCGTTCTCTATGTGAATCATAGGAAGAAATTGGAAGAAATTGTAGGTTTTGCTAAATCTATTCTACATTTTGTTCGGCAATAATGTTTTTCAAAGATAAGTAAATGGTTAGATGCGAAAGACGTATTACGTCTTTTGAAATTATTTATTGATGAAATCCAATGCTTTCATTTAATTGCTTGCAATACATTATTTAAGGGCAGTGATGAGTTAAGCACTCTTTTGACGGACGTAACTTGGTACTATTTTCTTTGTTACTTAATATTACGAGTTTTTACTAATTAGTATTGATAACAACTTGTAAAATTACTGCGCGATGATCACAAGGTATGCTGAGCTATTATAGCCTGTGTACAATTCCATTTGCCGTTTTGAACAAAGACAATCCAAGCGTTTTAAATGACTACAATATTTGTAATATCTTTAAAACAAAAACTAAAGTTAAATAAAAAGTTATTAAAAGAAAGTCTTGATGTGCTTTTTAAATTAGGATTGTATTATATATTTTCACTATTCATAATTAACAACGCAAGATCTGCGAAGAATAACATGAAAAAGTTTCTTGTTAACATATCAATTTACTGTCAATATATAATTTGTGGTTTTACACAAACATTGACAGTTATGAATTCATGTCTTTAAAGACGGAATGGACAATCAATAAAAATATGTTGTTTTGTTGCTTGTTTCAAGTTGTTTGTAAAAGCATCTTACAGAAATAGATAACAGTGACCTTCTTGTGTACGTGTATGATATTTTTCGTGTTGTATCGTAACTTTGTATTTCTGTTGGTTACACCTACTGATAAAGTATCCCAAAACCAGAAAGATTAATCTATTGACAAAATAAGATGTTATCAAAAGTGAAAAGGAAAGCTGGAGAATCTGTTATTACAATTACATAAAAACATTTACTATATGTGCATAAAAGGAGAGGAATATGTACTAGAATTGACAGGAGAGTTGTTAAAGACAAGGCTCAACATTGTTGAGTTGAGATCCTACTCGAGCTCTAGCTTTTGACACTAAAAAACATCTTACCAGGATACTCCTAATTGTTATACGACCTTAACATGACTTGGTATTTGTCATATTACAATGAAGTGCAAAACACACAAAATGTCAAAATAACTGACTATAAAATCAACCTGTCGCCGAATAATGATAAAGTTTAGTTTATTTATTTAATTATTCAGTATTAATATTTCTTCAAGTATGTGTGTCGATTGTAATCGAAGAGGAAATAAACTTGACCAGTGGATTACCGGCTAAAATAATGCTTCAACAATGGGTTTAACACGTCAGGCTTTACTTTAATATGCGTCTCAGCCTTTTTAACTTCGTCCATGATTAACCAATCGCATAAAAGACCTGAAAAAGGTTAAGCACAAAATCTCAATATATAAGTCTTTCTGGTAGGAAATGATATTCATGTCGAAAATTTGTTCCACAAACCTGCTTTCCTTTAAATTTTTGAAGGGGATTAAAATTAGACGCAATTCGAAGTAGATCTAAATCGGTTCGGTTTTTGTATCAAACGAAGACAACATCGTGCAATCGTACATTGTTCTTTTAACTTTATTGGTGGATTTAATCTTTGGTGAACTGAGGAAATACCAAATACTAGTCGAATACTGGTGCGCTCGTAGCCTGGCGTTTAGAGACGCCGATTCAAAGAAAATTCCAGCCTACATCACCTTGGGTTCGAGTCCTTGTCCAGGTGAATATACAAGAATGATCGGAATTTGATGCACCCCTGCAGAAAGTTAGACTAGAAATATTTTTTAAACCCATATGCGGCTTCTGCAGGCCATTAACACATATTATTCACTCATTTTGAATACACTTGTAAAAACAGAAAAAGAAACACACAAAGATATTATACATTTTACAACTAAAATATACCTTCAGGTATTTAAAAAACAACATTGTTTCAACATTTTGGCATCCGATATATTTTTGACTGAAATATTTCCACTTTGGAAGTGGCTGGGTGGGTAGCGTTTAATAGGAACATTTATATTAATATATGATTGTATGAATACTAAATCCGACGTCTCAACATCATGTTGCTAAAGCTATCTGCCGAATTGTTTATATATCGTCCTTTATCACTCGTCATTGTGTGCAAAAACTGTTCACCTCATCACACTCTCTGCTTGGAGAAATATTCACGTTCAACGTTTCCTTTAACTCTACATCAGACCTCAGACAGATGAAAACGAGAGATAAGTTGTATCAATATTTTATAGCAGTAATACTGATTTATATTAACTGATTTTAACGTGCTTTTGGTTTGCATATGGTGACCTACAATTAACTCAATTAAGTGTGTGTGTGTGTGTGTGTGTGTGTGTGTGTAGATAGATAGATATCTGTGTTTGTGCGCGCACACGCGTTCGAGCTTGTATGTGTGTGTACTGTTATTGCTTAGGAATACATGGCGCCATTACATGCATGTGCAATTTAATAGTGTAAAGTAAATAGGGATTAATAATACAACAAGTTTTAATTTCCGATATTCGCCAAAATAAAATTAAACATATTCATTTGAAAGAAAATAGGCTCATAAAACATAATTATTCGGCGCTGATTAGTTTTTTAATTGAATATTATTCGTGGATATTTAATAAAGCTTTGTTATATCGAGCAAAAGAAAATGTATCGCAAACATGTTTTTTTTTAATTGTGCACAACTTTTCTGATTGTGAAGTTATGTTTTTTCTGTAATCACGCCATTTCCAGATGTCTCCACTCGTTAATCACCAAACAACATACGGAAAGATTTATGAAAATACTAACATACAAATTCTTTAAAGTAAAACGTTAATCGTCTATGTCTAAAAAAGGCTAAACGGGCATAACGTAAACATGCGCTATCTTGATGACAGATCTTAAATGATAAACAACCCACAGATGAAATTATATCTCAATATTTTTCTACAACGCGTGCCGTTGTAGCGACTCATTTTATTTCTAAATATCTCAGACTGGTCCTCAAATACAACATATGGAGCCTTTAACACTGTGATATATTGTCCTAATTTCTGGACAGCATAATATGCATCATTGGCGGGCTTTAACTTTTCAATCATTTTAAAAATAAATAATATATTCCTTTGCTAGGCAGGCATATCTTGGACACATTGTGGCTTGTATACGTAAAGAATATTGTTTTTGTTTTAAGCTGTTTATTAAAAAGCAAAAACCAGAATCAGGCGAGCACTTATCCAACCTTACACTTGATTGCAATTTATAAGACACCAAATAATACTACTGTTGTTTTTTCTGACAACATTTTATTTTTATCTGTACAACAATGTTTAAACATATTCCTTGTTGTATCCTGGCGTGGTTTTGTGATTTTGTTGATTATAAGTACAGAAAATGTCATAATAGTAAGGAAGCAAAACATCTGAACACAACATTCGTTGTTTTTAGACATTGTGAAAATAGAAAGGTAGATTCATTAAACATACGAATTACAATACGAATGAGATAAGAAAAGAAAAACAAACTTGAATATAAGAAGCCTTAATATTGCGACGGTATATAAAATGGCATAAAAGGTTATTATAACTATGACATCTGGAATAACCATCAGATACACATTTCGGACAGCAAATATCTTCATAAAATATCTGGAGTGAAAATGTCATACACGATAGCAAGCGATGAAAATAGCATGTTTAAAACTGAACAATAAAGTATGTGATTGCATTATGATAAAAATGGATACGTTTAATAATTTCTCAGTGTGAGAACAATGTCATGGAAATTGAAGTGTGTTCACGACATAACATGGTCTAGTAAAAGAAAGAAACAAAGTTAGTGCTTATTCTACGAAGAAAGATATTTACTACAGACAGCAGGCCCAACTTAGTGCCGGGCAAATGACTTCAGAAGATAACCCGTAAGTTAATATTTTAATTAACAAGAAAATAATCTTTGATTAAAGTTATGTAAATCAAAACAATGGCATGCGCTGTCTGAAAGCGGTAATACGATACGCGTATATAATCCAACACCTGATCCACATGTACAGTGTATGTATACAGAGACATGTAGTGATAAGTAGGGCTGGAATGGTGCGTCTAAATATGGCTTAGAAGCTTGACTTGGTGTGAAATCTATGTGCTCGGGATTGACACAAAAGACAGTGACACAAGGAGGAAGCGATCCATATTCGTCACAATCTCTATGAATGCACCGTCAGAAGCAACTGCTACCCAGAAATCCTGGTAAAATTCCTCTAAATTTAAGTTCTTTGGGAGCGAAATTGGAACGTGAATGCTTTATTATTTAATTATGAAAGACTTGCTGTTGCATAAATAAATAAATAAATAAATATATATGCAATTGCTTCGCCTTGGTATATCCGAGTTATAATGATATATATATATATATATATATATATATATATATATATATATATATATATATATATATATATATATATATATATATATATATATATATATATATATATATATATATATATATATAATCAAGGTTTTACAATTATATCAGACCACAAATATTGTTAGAAAATGTATTGATAACAAAGAGCTAGGATGTGGACATCCACAGCGCCGTAAACTGCGTGCGAGTTAAACAAAAAGATGACTATCCTGAGAATAAAACACTCTCTGACACTGTCGATGAATTATATAAACATTTGACAGTAACGAACCATGACTGATGGAAACTAGAGTATTTGCTACTTTGTTTTTCTGTACTGTTACATCTATATTTACAAGCTGCATTGCTAACATCGGTATACTCGGATTCTTTTGTTAAACAACGCTTCGCCACACAGCTGCCAAAAACGAAGTACTAAGTTCTTTTATCTGGAAAAGGTCTCACAGAACAGCTGTGATTACTTACTTTTGCCAGCTAAAATTTTGCCCACTTAAAAATGTGTTCCTAAGAGCGGCGCTGATGATGGTTACAACCTAAGAATTGCTCTGTGTCCCCCAATGCTTGCAGTTGCAGCTGAACCTTCTACAGTTAAAACATTGCTTTGAAAAACACGATAAATTGATGGGTCGCTAAGACGACAGGAAATGGCCAACTAAAATATTAATTTTAGACTGTCACTTTGGTAAAACTGGTACTGGGCATGATGATCATGTGTCAATTATGCAAACTACCACTTACTAATATTTTAAAATGTAAATGAGAATCTAAATATAGACTTTATTCTTGAAAAGATGATTGAATTATTTTTATTTAAAAACAAACACAAACGTTTCCAGTTTATCTACATATAAATACTAATAAGCGCTAAATTAAATTTGCATAATTGACACATGACCATAATGGCCATTCAATAACCATTAATTGAGTACCAGTTTAAGACTTCTATCACCATTTTTGGGAAAAGTTATTAGCATTTTTCTAAATATATCCTCCAATCATAATTTCATGATAGTTGCCATGGAAACCATTAGTTTTCATATAGCCCAAATGAGTTGTATAGCACATTAGAGATTCTGTTTCTAGACACCCTAACGAACGTTTTGTTACCCATGAGAAAATGTCTTGGGGTCGGTGGTGATGTGCGCGATAACCATACCTAGCTGCCAAACTGATGGTAATTATAATATGACGTCTTATGTGTTGCTATTCACTTCAAATGTAAGATGTAAGATATATATTTACTGAACTGAATTGAAAGAACGATTTATCTGTAATAAATAACACGTCTCCGCAGAATCAAAGGCAAAAACATAAAAATCTTCAATGTTCCATGGGGCCCGATATTGTCTTTAAGGCAGCACAGTTTCCTTGGACAAAAAATCGGTTTCTACAAGATCTCAAGCCGAACAAAATTATGAAGCAATAACGTTTATGGCATGACAAAATCTCTTTTTCGTATTATGTGCTTTTAATAATATTAACACGACTTATATGTGACATATCGATAATTAACCGGGTAAAGTAATGATCATACACGTGACGTAAGAATGGCGTATAGTAGCTGAACCTTTCATTGTACATCCAAGTCCGTCACCTAATAAATCTTTGTTTATAAATAAGCATCACGTAAAGTAAACCCGTTTTTTGCAGATTACATCTTTACTCCGTTTGCGAGACATGAACTGACAAAGCGTTCCGTATATTCTAGAATGTTTTACACGCTGTTTCTTTTATTATCACTTGTCAGCAACAGTAATCATTATCTGCTAACTTACTTAATCCGTTAGTGTTTATTTGTAGCATTTGGACGTAAGATCCAACCGTTTCTTATTTTTATTTTGGACATTATTTTATATAATCGAGTTGACAGTTTAACACCCGTATAACAAATGTCAAATGTGTAAGTAACACAGAAGTATACGCTAAATAATCAACATTTTGTATTTGAAGGAACAGATATCAATGCAACTTGCAAAGGGACTCGGCTATGGTCTCTTTCGCAAGGTAAACGGTGCGGATATAAATCAGATTGAAAAAAGTTGTCATTTGGTCGACGTTGATATGCTAGAATATGGTTAAATTTCTGAGCAGCTCAACTCTCAACCCTGATTTATTTGTTAACAACCCGCGAACGACGAAACATTATTGCACAAACGTTTCGTTCTCATACGCTTATATCTATATATCTTTTTAAATTCAGCCATTATCTTATTGCGTAGAAAAACATGTTTACGTTGATGGTATAGCACAATTTACGAGAAGTATTTAGAACTTCTTATTTTCAAACAATTAACATTACGCTTTTGAAGCCTTATGTTTTTATGTTCTTATGTTCTTTGATAGTTTACTATAGAAATAATCAACAACAGAAACTCAGGCCACAACAAAATAAACAACGAAATTATTTATGTATTTATTTATTAATTAATTAATTAATTTATTTATTTATCTATTTATTTATATGGGTTATACGGCACACCGACACTTAACAGGTCATACGGCGCCGAATACAAAGAAGTTCAATTCAAATAGAGAATATTCTGGTAAATTCTAAACTATGTTAGTAAAATATAGAAAAATACAAAAATCTATCAGGTTCAAATAATGTGAACTACAATCGAAAATATATTAAACGGTTTAAAAATGTTTCTTCATCTTTTCAATGAATCAATAAACTACTGAAATCGTGAAAAAAATCTCAATATTTCAATGTTTTATCCATTTATTCCTTTTTAAAAGTTGAAAGGGTTAAAATTTCCAGTGAATCCGTAAAATCACGCTTTTGCGAACAAATTATTTATGGGTATATTGAATAACATTTCAAACACCACACAGTGTCCTGGCAATGGTTAAAAATATGGCAAGGAGATTTCAAAAACCTATAACCGAGATCTACAAACTCATATCGAAGGTTCAACCATTACAACACTGAGGCGCGACATACCCTAACCAGAGAAATAAAACGTTACCAATTGGCAAAAGATGGTACTTTGTAAATAAAAAATCATAATTCATTAAAATATTAATTCATGTTAAAACAGTACCAGACTCATATACAGGACTGTCTAATACAGGCTTGTGGTATAAATGTTTTATTTCAAAAGTAAGCTGATTAATTACATTAAGATAGTTTCTGATTGTATTATGTACGTATGTAAGATGTGCTGGCATAGACATATTTGAAGTTCAGATTGTATTATGTTATATGTGACCATTTTGGTCTGTATTTAAGTCAAGTCATCTACTACCGTCCTCGTAACCTACACGACTTGTATCTGATTGTTATGATGTTTAACACGGAATGTGCTGTATATACCTGTATATACCTGTTAGTACCAGTTTCCGGCTGTTTTTTTTCTACGTGCATGCCACCTGCACAACAGATATAAAACCAGTTTTATTGTAAACAAAAAAGCTGACAAAAAAAACTTTCATATGAATACTGCAACAGACATTAAAATAGTTGGCATAGCTTAAGACAAAGGTACATATATTCACGTGTCAGTAAAACGGGAAGGGTGCAAAAACTGAGACGAGACATTAAAAACTTTCAAAGTTTTATCAAATATAGTAAACCAAACAGTTACAGTCTTGGCACGGTTATAGTAAAGCCAACAGTTACCGCCTTAGAACGGTTATAGTAAACCCAACAGTTATAGCCTTGGAACGGTTATAGTAAATCCAACAGTTACGCCTTGGAACGGTTAAGTAAACCCAACAGTTACAGCCTTGGAACGGTTATAATAAACCCAACAGTTACAGCCTTGGAACGGTCATAGGAAACCCAACAGTTACAGCCTTGGAACGGTTATAGTAAACCCAACAGTTTCAGCCTTGGATCGGTCATAGTAAACCCAACAGTTACAGCCTTGGAACGGTTATAATAAACCCAACAGTTATCGCCTTGGAACGATTATAGTAAACTCAACAGTTACCGCCATGGAATGGTTATATTAAACCCAACCTCAGAACGGTTAAAGTAAACGCAACAGTTACCGCCCTGGAACGGTTATAGTAAACCCAACAGTTACCGCCATGGAACGGTTATAGTAAACCCAAGAGTTATCGCCATGGAACGGTTATTATAAACCCAAGAATTACCGCCTTGGAACAGTTATAGTTAACCCAACAGTTACCGTCTTGGAACGATTATAGTAAACCCAACAGCTACCACATTGGAGCGGTTAAAGTAAACCCAACATAACAGCATTGGAACGGTTATAATAAACCCAACTGTTACCGAATTGGAACGATTATAGTAAACACAACATTACAGCCTTGGAACGGTTATAGTAAACACAACAGTTACAGCCTTGGAACGGTTATAGTAAACCCAACAGTTACCGCCTTAGAACGGTTATAGTAAACCCAACAGTTACTGCCTAGGAACGGTTATAGGTAACCCAACAGTTACCGCGTTGGAACGATTATAGTAAACCCAATAATTACCGCCTAGGAACGGTTATAGTAAACCCAACATTTACCGCCTTGGAACGGTTATAGTAAACCCAACAGTTACAGCCTTGGAACGGTTATAGTAAACCCAACAGTCACAGCCGTAGAACGGTTATAGTAAACCCAACAGTTACAGCCTTAGAACGGTTATATTAAACACAACAGTTACAGCTTTGGAACGGTTATAATAAACCCAACAGTTACCGCCATGGAACGGTTAAAGTACACCCAACATTTATCGCCATGGAACGGTTACATTAAACCCAACAGTTACAGCCTTGGAACGGTTATAGTAAACCCAACAGTTACAGCCTTGGAACGGTTATAATAAACCCAACAGTTACAGCCTTGGAACGGTCATATGAAACCCAACAGTTACAGCCTTGGAACGGTTATAGTAAACCCAACAGTTACCGCCTTGGAACGATTATAGTAAACCTAACAGTTACCGCCTAGGAACGGTTATAGTAAACCCAACAGTTACAGCCTTGGAACGGTTATAGTAAACCCAACAGTTACCGCCTTGGAACGGTTATAGTAAACCCAACAGATACCGCCTAGGAACGGTTATAGTAAACCAAACAGTTACAGCCTTGGAACGGTTATAGTAAACCCAACAGTTACCGCCTTAGAACGGTTATAGTAAACCCAACAGTTATCGCCTTGGAATGGTTATAGTAAACCTTACAGTTACCGCCTTGGAACGGTTATAGAAAACCCAACAGTTACAGCTTTGGAACGGTTATAGAAAACCCAACAGTTACAGCCTTGGAACGGTTATAGTAAACCCAACAGTTACCGCCTTGGAACGGTTATAGTAAACCCAACAGTTACCGCCTAGGAACGGTTATAGTAAACCCAACAGTTACAGCCTTTGAACGGTTATAGTAAACCCAACAGTTACCGCCTAGGAACGGTTATAGTAAACCAAACAGTTACAGCCTTGGAACGGTTATAGTAAACCCAACAGTTACCGCATTGGAACGGTTATAGTAAACCCAACAGATACCGCCTAGGAACGGTTATAGTAAACCAAACAGTTACAGCCTTGAAACGGTTATAGTAAACCCAACAGTTACAGCCTTGGAACGGTTATAGTAAACCCAACAGTTACCGCCTTGGAACGGTTAGGCGGCAAAATGGCTAACTAGGGTGCTTAAACCGATTTACGGAGCTATAATCTAACAAGCCATTTTTGTCGTACGTTTAGTCGACCAATAAATAAGTGAACTTTAATCCATTCTTACTGCGATCTAATATTAATACATACATACATATACATACATAAAGTTTATTGCATTAAATGTACATACATTTATAGCAACAACATGAAATAAATTCACAAAGACAAGAAATTTACAGAGAAGCAATAATGACTATAAATCATCATTTTAAACAATGTGGAAATACAAGTACAAATATAGTGTTATTACATAATATTAATTTAATTGATTACGTAGCTTATTAGCAGCACAAAAATATTTAGCTATACTTTTCTGGACAATTCGAGATTTATTACATAAAAGTGTTTCAAACTTTTGTAAAGTTGGCCAGTGGCAAAAATATGGTTTTAAAAACTGTTTTCTTATATCTCTGTATTTATTGCAAACTAAAAGAAAATGGTATTCGGATTCTACATCATTCATAGTACAATTTTGACAAATGCGTTGATTTCTCGGTATATTGGTATATCTTCCTACTTCAATAAGTAAATCATGACTAGATACTCTGATTTTTGTTAAAGCTATTCGTAATTTTTTATCATTAATATAGTCCAAGTATTCTTCAAATTCAAAATTATGTTTAAATATGCAATATGTTTCTAGTTTCGGTGTATTATTTATGTTTGCATACCACGTTTGGTAATAATTATCGTATATCCGTCTTTCTATTTGTTGCATTACGAGTGGTGAACTTTGTTGCTCTAACCAAACATTGCCGAGTCCAATACGCTCTAGCATAAGTTTTATTTGGTAAGCCCAATTACTACTATCGATACATCCGTTATCTACGGTGCGTTTTAACATTTCGTATGTTTTATATAACAAGCTATTTTCATGTTTTGTGATAATTTTTGTCCAATATTTAATCAGTATTATTTTACGCTGTACAAACATAGGCACTCTACCTAATTCTCCATATAGGGTGTTTAAGTTTGTACTTTTCTTCGTATAATAACTTTCTGCAAAACTTTGTATGTATATTTTCAATTTCCTTAGAGCTACAATAGCCCCATACGCCTGCTGAGTAGTTTAGTATTGGTGAAATAAGACAATCAAATAATTTAAGTTTCTGTGAAGTTTTTAGCATGTTAACAAAGTAATTCCACGTTTCTCCATCTATATTTTCCAGGAATTGTGAGTTTTGCAGGCCGTTGTCCAGATGTTCACATATGCTGAAAACAGACATAAATTGGCGGGCAAGTACACGGTTTACACTGTTGTGATGAGTGATAAAACGACAATATATACCAGAAACAACGACAGGTAGCAGAAACATGATGTGATGTGTAAATTTATTTATATATTTTGTAGAACAGATGGGGTTTAAAATTCTTGTTATCAAATGACATTGTTTAGATATTTTGCAGATTACATTAAGATGGCGATATTACTTCTTGGGCAATTTAGGTATCTCAACAGAAACTTCAGACATCATATATACACTACAACATGTATATATTAGTGCCTCTTTTATCCATCTACCGTTCACTTCTTTAAGTTAAGTTTAAGTTCGCAAACTGCAAATTGCAAATTGCGTCGTCTTATGAAGTCCTTGTTGCATGCATTGATTAATCTTTACACATCATACATCGTTTTGAGACAATGTCTTTGTCAACAAAAATATTATTTAGAGAACTTTAAACTTTTAAACAATTAGCTTATATTTGTGTACATTAAGTATATTTTTTTAAAGGAGATAGCTATAGAAATGTGTTTAATATCAAACGTGTAATTGCATTTGTAATTATTTTGACATGTGGACGAAAATAGGAGAATGAATTAAGGACAAAAATGACATCTCTTGTTCTATAATTGTAAAACTATGTTTGTGTCAATGTTTATATGGGAAATAAAACTTTATCAGTGCATCTATCGGGCGTTAAATAAAAAAGACTTATATCTCCACCTTTTATTGAAGTAATCCTTCTCAACTGAGGGTGGTTGTAACGACCCAATCTTCTCGAGAGACTGGATGGACCCCTAGCGAATTAAGACTAAGATTTATCTGTAATAAGGATCTTGTCTTCGCAGAATAAACGGCAACTTCCTCACAATATACAATTTTTCACCGGACCCGATACTGTCGTTACGGCGCCGTAGTTTACTGCGGAGAAAATTTTTTCTGCCAAACCTAATGCCAAGTGCAAACATAACTCAAACAACGTGTGTCATGATAAAACCGTTTACTTTATTACAAATGTTAAACCGATTTTTCTCATATGCAATGCTATGATCGTATATGTTTTCATTACCCCTTTTTAATATCGTTTCCTTTCAATGGAAGTGGTATTGTTGACGTCCCCTAGAAGTATAAGTAAGGTATTTTCCGTTTAATGATTAGCAAATAGAATTAACGTGTGCTGTTTTATGAACCGTCCAGTCATCTACGCCTCCGACAATGCTGTCTATTCATAATTTGCATTTCGTTCACTATTTTGATGTATCAGTTTTGTACGTTATAGCAGATTCTACATTTTTTTTTCATTTCCGAAATCCACTACTGTCAAAGACTGGAGCTAAACTTTTACTTCATGAATGTTGAGAATTTTAATTGATGAGATATAAAGAACAAATAAAAAGGGTTTGGATGCAATATATTTATTATTGTACACATAAAAATGTATGACTAAATGCATTCTGAAATATGCTTTCAATAAAAAAATGCTCGCAACCAGAAACTCAGCACCACATTTTAAATGTGTTATCAGTTCTGTCCAACATATTTTGGACCTATACTAACTGGCGTTTTGTGCCAAGCAGCGCGTTTGTGTACTATGTACCTTAGAATATAAACCTTAATTCCAACAGCAGCAGTGTCCTGTTAATGAATAAGAACATATTACAATCTTCTATTCCAATAGCAGCAGTGTTCTGTTAATGATTAAGGATATATTACAATCTCCTATTCCAATAGCAGCAGTGTTCTGTTAATGATTAAGGATATATTACAATCTCCTATTCCAATAGCAGCAGCGTTCTGTTAATGATTAAGGAAATATTACAATCTCCTATTCAAACACATATAAAGTCGTCAATAAACTCATAATGAAATCTAAAGCAAATCAACTCATAAGAACATTTCTGAGACAAAAGAAAGAGAAAAAAAAACAAGCCGTGAGTTATGTCAGGATAAAATCCCATCCGTATTTACCAATACTTGCCTCATTTCTCTTAGAAACATCGCTTGCTATGTTTGCGATGGATTACAAATATATCTGTACATGCTTTCTTTCAAATATGGTGTATTTACATATAAGCGTGCGAATTAAACCCTTTATTGTCATTTTGAAGAAATGGAAAGAACTCATATTTCCACCCATGCTGTTGTCGCAAACATTCTTATCCTCTCTAGAATACATGTTACATGTAATGGGCCCTGAAAAATATTGGAGCAGGGATTAGTCCGTACTTAGTATCTTGGTCATATTTTTTAATGTTTACCGAAATGTGATTATTTTGCAAAATGCATAAAGATGGTTATAGAACTTCTAGAGTAATAGATATTAGTCATATTACAAAAACAAAACTTCAGCCATCAGATATATTCTACACATGTATTTTGGTGACTCTTGTACCCATCTACCGTTCAATTCTTTTAGTTTAGTTTAATTTTGTGAATTTCTTTGCGTCGTCTAATGAAGTCAATAGAAATGAAATATCGAAGCACATTAATTCTTTTACTAAACTTTAATGTTTGATAAACGATAAGCTCATGTTTGTGTACATTAAATATACATGTATTCCAGCGAAATATAGATAGATACGTGCCTTATATCGTACACGTTATTGCATTTGTGAGACATGGGGACTATACGACGACCATAAGCCATATACCATTTTAAGGAACTGAATGAGCCTTCAAAGTTGGCTTGTTATTAAACCTGTATAGTATAAATAGTATATAGACATGATTGAAGTGAATTTTAATCCCAGTTATTTCTCTATTGGATACGTTTAGGCATAACGTCGTAATAACGAATACAACTACGAAAACCGATCAACATTATAAAAATAGTCCATGCAAATGAACAAAAGATGTCATTTCTTGTTGATATAAGTAATATAAAACCGCTGCATTAATTGGCTTTAATACAAACTAGACACGTATATCTCCACTTCGTATGTAGGAAGTCCTTCTCAAATGATTTTTTACCCAGTCCTCCAGAGAGACTGATTGGGCCCCAACGTGAATAAGGGCCCGGATCTATCTATAATTAATATCTTGTCTTTGCAGAATAAACGGCAACTTCTTCGCAATCTCCCAGTTTTCACCTGACCCGATATTGTCGTTACGGAGCCGTAGTTTCATTTGTTTTCTGCCAAACCTAATACCAAGTGCAAACATAAGTCAAACAATGCATGTCATGATAAAACCTCTTACTTTATTACAAATATTTTTTACTTATGCGTTGGTTGCTATCGCTCGAATTATTATCTCTATTTAATATAGTTTCCTCTGGAAAATCTCCTTGTCTTAATTGAATGATCATGTGCTGTTTAATAAACCACCCTTATCTTCCTCCCCTCGGAAATTCTGTTTATTCAACATTATGATTTCTGCCACTCTTTCGATGTATAGTTATTGCATTTTTTCTATTTATTAAATCACTGTCAGATATTATAGCTTAAATTCGCTTATGGCTGTACAAAGAGAGCAGTATTAAGTGCAAGAAGTTAATTATGTAACAAATAAAAATATGTATGATTGCAGTCTGGAAGATGCGATTAATAAACAAATTATGGACCTATACCTGGCCTCGGTTTCACTAAACTTCCTCATCTGAGGAGCTCCTCAACCTCAAAATTCAAAAAGTTGATGAAAATCTCAAAGTAGAGGTTGAGGAGGGACATGATGAATTTTATTGAAACCAGGGCTTGGCATTTTTGTGCTGAATATCGCGTTTGTGGACTACATACACATATATTATATTCATTAGGAGGATATAAACTAAAAATTCAAAAACGCGGTGTCCTGTGAATTTATAAGAGACTCTCAGACAAATCATAAATAGAGATAAAAACAAACCTTGTCAACAAAATAGTTGTCAACAATTAAATACGTTATTCAAGACTTTGAAAAAAAAACACTATGCACTCTACAGAAACACATATCAGAGGTATAAGAATGTTTCTGCACGGTCTTGGTGGGGAAGGGATAAAGGGCACTATTTAACAAAGTTTTTGACAGATACCCCGAGACGCATGAAATTAAAATGTCGGATTTATTATTATTTCAAAACAGATGCATTTCATAATTCTTGCCAGCATACGATAAGTTAAGATGTTTGTTTATTTGCGGGATCCATATATAGGAGGTTGTATATCTCCTACAGTGATATATTTCGTTTACAATTTGGATCTTTGTTTACACTTTTTATTTCTGCTGGTTTAAAGGTGATACCTCTAAAGAAGGCCATTTTAAATTACAAAGTTTTAAAGATAGTGTCAAGTATACATTAACACAGTTGACGGTGGTGTGATTTTGAGGCTATGGTACGTCCTGTTCAGGTTATAGATTCCTTTTCAGGACCTTCTGATTTACCGAGATACCTGGTCCGATATTGCACATATTCGAGGCAGAAACACGGAAAATAAAACAATAAACTGATTTCACTGATTTAACAGCTTTTTCCAACCATGATGCATGTTTACCATACAGTGGTTATTCAGGACGTCCGAGTAGCACATTGTAATATTAAAGTAATTGCTAAATTACTAAAGAGACTTAACAAATAAAGATATCTGCATGTGGTGTACAATGTCAAAACGGGTACCATTATGTCTATATTGGGTAAGAAAGGCAGGATATCTTTTGTGTGCCTCTTTAGCAACAGAACGTCTTTTGACAAAAAGTGTATGAGATTGCGTAGAGGTTACATACTTTGCAAAAACAAATAAACTACAATTAAATGTAAAACACAGATTACTTAAGAAAAAACAATCATCCAGGATTTGAACCCATAACTGTTCGTACAGAGTGTATTCCTTTCTTGTTCTTTTTCAAACAGCCTGAAGGCCGCCATATTTATACAATATAAACAATAAACCACTTATTCATATCACCTTATATTTAAAATACCCTTTCAAAGGTGTAAGATGTCTTATCTGTTTACATATATTGAAGGAAGATCTATTTTTGCGGTCGATTTATACTGCAACCGAGTTTATACTGTTGTGTAAATAACACTTTATATCTCGTAGTTATCAATTTGCAATCAAGTTCTGGCTAATATTTTACCGCGTGATAAAAAAACCCACGTGATTTAATGAATGGATTGAGTAGAACTGTCTCTGTTGAAATTGTAATAGGCAAAGGGTTTCGTGCTTGTACGATCGTATGCAGTTAAATGATATCTATAAATACTTATCTAAATTGCTTAACAGCCCAGTTTATGCATTTGAGATTTACAACTTATGTAATAATAAAAATATACTTTTCGATTAGTTGGACTGTATGGAAGATACTATTACACACACGCGCGCGTGCGCGCACAAACAGACACGCGCGCACACACACACACAAACACACACAAATACACTCTCGCACACACGTATACTAGCGTATAATGTAAATGTAATACGGGTAATTTGGATGTACGTTTCGTCAACGTGTACATGTGCTATAATTTGGGCCCAGTCCGCTTTACTGTTCCGATTTTCGTACAGCTCCTTTAAGATTTTCAGACAGAACGTTCTCGTCTGAAGGCGTGACGTATCAAGCATTTAACCCCAGTGTTTAGACGGCACGTTATCTCAAGATCTGGCAGAGCGAGATACCACTTTCTGACAGGGGTGTCAACACGGAGCTGCAGGATTCATTCTACAACCCATACCCTTCGCAAGAAATATGGGTCAATGGATCGTCGAATTGGAGTCTTGGAACTAGAACAGTGTGTGGAATGTAAAATATAGGTTTAAGTGTACCGAAACTGGTAACATAGCCGTCGACGCCAGGCATGAAAGACCCGGTGTTCAAACCCGGGCCGCGACATACAAAAGTCGATAAAATGGTACTGATATAACTCCGTTGCTTACTATATTTAGAACATTGGTCAACTGGTCAACATGACTACTGGCATAATTATATGCCATACATGTAACAAAATTCCCACTCCTGCTTGGGGGATTTGTGCATAATTGCAGCAAAAACATACTCTTTACTTTAAGTTATGTCAGATTATAATAACCACAATTGTTAGAGAGTACGCATTGTTAAATATATCGCTTTAAATATAAATGATTACCAATTCTATAAATAAACGCCATGGATTTCAGCTAAAATAGAAATCGATGCCAAAGTTGATTACCCGGATCATCAGGTAACGTGTCTTAAAATGAAAGTGGTCACGTGGTTTTCTGAGTTTTTAAACAGCTAACTGTGCAGCGTGACACGGTTAGGAAATTACCTTTTGTAATGGAACGTGGGAAGTTATGCCCTACTTTTCACATAGAAGTATGGCACAAATAAGCAGCATTTTGCGGGATCTTTCCAGGTCAACACTAATTAGTTTGGTTGCATGAGAGAATATACCATGGTCCGATCTGTTGGATGCCACATTGGAGCGGAGTATTATACCTGGTAAAGGAACGGCTCATCCTATGCAAGAATATGTTCGGCAATTTACCGCCACCGGTTGTCATTGTCCCAAAACCTGACGTTTGAAACGTGACTCCGAAATAGTAAATACTGTACAGTGAAAACGCAACAGGCGTAATTTAGGCACGTATATTGTTATTGTAAGTTTATTGCTTGCATTTAACGGCTTTTCAATAAGGTTTCCTAAAGTAAATACATGTAAATTTATTTGCAATGCATACATCGCTTAAAATCATAATACAGAGCGTGTTACATATTTATATGTCCAACGGACGTCTTTTAAAATAAATTCTATGTCTAACATGTAGTAACATCTAATTTCTAATTAACCGAATATAAGTCTATTAATACACCAGCTTTATATCTTCCTGTTGCATTGTTTCGTCCGGTTTATTGCAATTCATTTGCATGGAGACGACAATGTAGCAGTCAATAACATAATGTCACAGTTGTTATTTCAGGCCCTTTTCAGAGAAAAGAACAGAATTTTCCGTTTTTTCTAGCAGTGTAGGTTGCAACAATATAATAGATGTAAATTATTTTTTGCATAATTATCTTAATTTGTTTTAGCAAAACGAGACGACTGTCTTCATGTTCAGATGAGCAGGTGTTCCTTATCATGTAATTCCGCTTCTTAACTGTTCTGTCCCCCGCATCATGATTCTTTCTTACGCAGCAGGATTCAATCCCACGCAGACAGGCCTCATATCACAAAGTTGAGTCCTGTCTACCGCAGCAAGGTTCCACATAGTATACTGGATTCCCATCTGAGTAGAAAGAACCCGTCTTATGCAGTAAGGTCCCATCTCATGCAGAAAGGCAATTTCTCACGCAGTAAGATATTGTCTCACGCAGCAAAGTCCCATCTCACGTTTTAGGGTCCCATCTCACGCAGTAAGGTCCCATCTCATGTACTAGATTCCCATCACACGCAGAAAGTACTAATCTCACGCAGTAAGGCCCCATCTCATGTAGTAGATTCCCATCACACGCAGAAATTACTAATCTCATGTAGCAGAGTCCTATCTAACGCTGTAAGGTCCCTTCTCGTACAGCACGGTTCCATCTCACCCAGTATGGTCCCATCTCACAAAATACGGTTCCATCTCAGTCAGTAAGGTCCCATCTCACATTGAAGAGTCCCCCATCACGCAGTAAGTTCTCATCTCACATAGTAGAGTCCCCCTTAACGCAGTAAGGTCCCATCTCATGTCGAAGGGTCCTATATCACGCAGAAAGGTCCCATCTCATGTCTAAGAGTCCTATATCACGCAGAAAGGTTCCATCTCATGTCGAAGAGTCCTATATCACGCAGAAAGTTCCCATCTTATGTCGAAGAGTCCTATATCACGCAGTATGGTCCCATCTCACATAGTAGAGTCGCCCGTCACGCAGAAAGGTCCCATCTCATGTCGAAGAGTCCTATATCACGCAGACAGGTTCCATCTCACGTACTAGAGTCGCACTCAGGAAGCCGGTTCCATCTGACGCAGTCGATCGAATACCTCCTCACTAAATACAGTCAAATTACTCGTAGTATGACTATCTGAGTAATATGTTTTGTTTTATAGTCACATTTTACAAAGTCGTGCCTCAGATACCAGTCACATCTCATGCATTAGAATCATCAATAACTCACTAGAGTTACATTTTGCACATTTAAGTCCTTTGTTATGTTTTAGGGTTACATATTAGGCATTTGAAGGTCATCTCAGAACATGAAAGTACAATAGCCCTTATTTTGAAATGACATCATTAATTTATTATTAACGAAAGTTTTATCTAATTTAAAATCAACTAAATCGTTAATAAAGATGACTTATTATACATTTCTTTCATGATAAAAAAATATGAACGGCTACAAATCGATCGGTGCAATATATATATATACACACACACATTTGTTTAAGCATTTATATGAACCCAAGTTCGCTTTCATACATCGTCCCATGTGTACATTAAACAACACGATCTGGGATGGGATGGGATTAGCCGGCATTTTTGCCGATACTGTACAGCGACATTTCTATCATTATAGCACAGGGACACTTATGAGGTGCCCAGAGACTGAACCCGGCCAGTCCATTATACTGACACCGACGAGTCAAGCGTAATGCTGTCCCCTTAGCCCCGAGCGTTAGGAGGGAAGTCACTACTACCAACTTTAAAGTCTTTTGGTTTGACCCGGCCGGGGTTTGAACCCACGACCTCCCGATCCGCAAGCCGACGCTCTACCTTCAAAATAGCAATAAAATAGTTAATCTATACTTTTTAGCAAAATGATCGTCGAAGCCCTGTAAATATTTGTTGTACATATAAAACAATTATCCATACATTATTCTTTCCTAAGGTTGGCATTCCTAACTCACAAACTGCAGCGTAATAATATAAAAATGTTATAACAAACGCTTGCAGATCAGTGCACACCGTTATATAGTTTTAAAATTAAAATTATTAATAAAAATACAAATGAAAAAAGACAAGAAGAAGCAATATCTTATGAGAGGACAAATTAACTGTTTACACATTACCAATTGCAGTCAAATAAAACACATATAATGTTAGTCATTTAAAATATAGGAAGCATGCGTAGGCCCTATATTTTTTGTATAACCTATCCAGACACCATCCAACAAAAAGATGAGCCTATAAAACATGGCAACTTTAATGCGTGATATGTGACTGTTATTCCTGATATGTTACTGCAAAACCTGCTATGTTGGTACAGTGCATGGGTGGGGTCTGTAATACTTGAGATGGGACAGTTATTTGTAGGACGTGACTGTTATACATCGAAATGAGTAGAATGTGATTCAGCTACGTGAACTGGGACTCTACTACATGAGATATGACTCTAATAGGTAAAAAGTGACATTACTGCGAGAGATAGGACCTTACTGCTTGAGATGAGACCTTATGGCGTGCTATGGAACCTTACTACGAGAGATGGGACCTTCCTGCATGAGATGAGACTTTATTTCGTGAGATGGATCTCTACTACGTTGGACGATACTATACTGCGTGACATGGTAACTTACTGCGTTAGACGGGACTTTACTAAGTCAGATACGACTTTACTACGTAAGATAGAACTTTACTACGTAAAATGGAACTCTGTTGCGTGGAATATGACGCTACTACGTGAGACGTGTCTTTAACCTGTGACCTGTGACTCTACTGCGGGAAACGTGTCTATAATGAGCGGTCTATGACCGCTTGAGATGTGTATATTATACATGATCTGTGACTACATTGCGTGATACATGTAATTATTGCGTAATGTGTGAATATACTGGGGAGATGGTGAGAGTGTGTATCATGCGTGGGTTGTGTCTCTACTGCGTGAAATGATTCTCTACTACGTGAGTTGTGACTATGCTGCGTGACATAATTCTCCGCGTGAGATGATTCTCTGCGTCAGATGATTCTCTGCGTGAGTTGATTCTCTAATACGTGAGTTCTGACTCTACTGCGTGGGATTATTCTTTGCGTGAGATGATTCTCTGCGTGAGATGATTCTTTAATGCGTGAGTTGTGACTCTCCTGCGTGAGAGGATTATCTAATATGTGAGTTGTGACTCTACTTCGTGAGGTGTGTCTCCAAGAAGCCTGAGGTGGTTGAATAATATGTTAGATGTGCCTCTATATGAGGTGTGTCTTTTTATGCATAAGATGTGACTCTTTTGCGTGAGATGATTCTCTGCGTGAGTTGATTCTCTAAATGCGCGAGATGTGACTCTACTGCGTGATGTGATTGAATAATGCGTTAGTTGTGCCTCTATTTCGTGAGGTGTGTGTTTTTATGCATGAGATGTGCCTCTACTGCGTGAGGTATGTGCACAATGCGTGAGTTGTGACTACTGCTAGAGGTGTGTCTCTAATGCCTGAATTGTGACTCTACTGCGTGAGGTATGTGCATAATGCGTTAGTTGTTACAATAATACGTAAGGTGTGTATATAATGCGCGAGCAGTGACTCTACTATATTAAGTGTGGCTATACTGAGAGAGATTTGAGTCAGAAATTTGATATGTGTATATAATGCGTGAACCGTGACTCTACTGCGTAAACTATGTATGTAATGCGTGTGCTGTGGCTCTAATTAATGAGATTTGACTGTTGCATTTGGTATGGAAATGTAATGCTAGAAATGTATTTGTAATACGTGTGGTATGACTAAAATCAGTCAGATTCTTCTGTAATTAATTCGTGATACATGCTTGTGCCCAGTACGCTTATTTAAAATGACTGACACTTTTCCATATATAAAACTGAAGTTTTATGCAACAAATGATGCAGGTGTTTTTTTTATTTAAAGTTAAACAGAAAGCATTTAAGAAGATAAGTATATATGTATACCAACACACAATATGTTAATAAATAATTATGTATTTTATTACGGAATGCTTTTATGCCTTTATGTACATTTTTTTTAATATGAATTGATTTACATTTATTGATTAAATTAAAATACATCTATATTTTAGCAAGCAAATGAAATATAATTAGGAAAGTAAACGGGAGAGAGAGAGGGGTAGAGAAACAGAGACAGGTAGAGACAGCGACAGAGAGACAGACAGACAGAGAGGGATAGACAAGAGGCAGACAGACAGACACACACAGAGACAGAGAATTAAAACATTACATTTTATCAAATGTGTTGTGCGCAATGTATACGCGTATATTTGTGCAGGAAAATACATAATAAAAATAAAAGAGACATCGATCGACTTTCATATCCTCAAACGTTGTTGTTGTTTTTAAGTTGCATAGCTATACCTATGGACTTTGTATTCGTTGCAGTGGACGGGATTAAACAAATGCACCTATAGTTCGTGTGATCATTTAAAATCATGTTTAAATGGTTTCTTTGTGTAGCAATCTATGTTTTTATCGTTTAAATGGCTTCACAGTATTTATTAACAGCTATTTGAACACATTTATTTATTCCTCAGATAAGTTTTCAAGCTACTACATAAATATTATTCATTTTGGGAGGCGGGATTATGCAAATATGCGTGAGATCTGTACTGGGTGAGAAAAAGCTGCTTCCGTTACTATCATCATGCATCTGTAAACACCTGCCATTGCTAATTCGAATTCGATGAATGGAAAAAAGAAGGTAGATCTATTACTAAATATTCGTTTTTATTTTGTCTGTAAGTGTATTCACGCTTGTTTATTCATCTCTCATATCCTGGACGAATATTTTGACCTCAATGTTCTTGTGTGTTTTTTCTCGAAAATTCAAGTCCAGTCTAGTCAATGCTGCATGTTTGTTCCTTAAAAATAACTTGACGTATTTTCGACGAACTTATTTGTTTTCTTTACCAACTTCTTTATGGAATAAAATACATAAAAATGATAATGCATTTAATTTGTATATGGAAATCTAGGTAGGAATAGTGATTATTTTTTTCTTCTTTCGTTTTCATTTTAGGGTTTTAAACAGTAATTTGTTTTAAATGGTTATGTGAAGTTTTACATAATGAAAACCATTGTATCATGTCTGTGGCATTCTAAAATTAACTTAGCTAGCTGGGCTGGACATAAAATGCATATCAAAGCTGCTTTGCAGCTATTACGACCCCAAGTTCACTTGGCTCAACGACTATTCGACCCCTCGACTATTCGACCCCACGACTATTCGACCCCTACCTTTAAAAAGGTGCGATTATTCAACACCTGGTGACAATTCAACCCCACGACTATTCGACCCCTAGTAAAAATGTTAGCGTAATAGTATTTTTATCTTTGCATTTTATTGTTTGTAAAGTATGGTAAATGCTGTGTTATGATTTAAGTATCGTTATTGAGTGTATTTATGATACAAAAATAACCGGGGGCTTACATTTGTGATGGCTAGGTTATTGAAATGAAAGGCGTGTTAAAGTGGGAAATAGGTTGCTATTTGTAACATTCATTTTAATTAATTATAACTTGTATTAGATTTGTATATGTTCATTTTTTGTTATATATATATATAAATAATATATATTAAAAACTGTATCATTGTACTATGACGTGACGGCCAGCACATGCTGCATAGAAAATGGATCTTTGTATCACTTCTATAAAATAAAACATATGTAAAGTTATGAAAAAAATGTATTGGAACCATTTTTGTTGCAAAAATGTATTTTGCGTTTTAGTAAATTTAACGGGTTAATCCCATACATGTACCAGAGGTCCTGTGTTGCCACCTCTCACATGCATCACAGGAAACTCCGTGCTGTGCTGTCGTGTAGTTACCACTCTGCCACACGCCACTATTGACCTAGTTATACTTATCGAAACACTTATATTCCCAGTGTAAGATTAAGTTATCAAACCAATATATTCTAATTATGCACAGATGTCAGACAGACATACAGAAAATACGTTTATTACGTGTCAGGTACAACGTTGTGCAACATGAGGCAAGTTATATCATTCCAATATTGATACATAACTGTTAGTTCCGGTCGAAAAAGAATAATGTTTAATGTTTGAATACAAAATGAGTTAAGAAAGGACATAGTAAAGTGGAGGGAGCAGACAAAGAGGGAGGAGAAGAAAGTAACAGACCTAAGAGTGAGGAGGGGGAACACACATTGTGCTCAAGATTTAGACAGCGTAAATGAGGTGTTAGTAACAATAGGCATTCAATAAACAGGAAAGTTGATGAGGCGTTAATGTCAACAGACAATCAATACACACGGTGAGAATAAAACGGTATAATGCTTCAATTATGAAAAGAGGAAATTTTAAGCAAAAGTTTTGACTAGGAATACATACGGCTAATATAAAGAAGAGTGGAAAAGTTCGAGTTTTCTTAGAAATAGATGCATGACGGAGGCAGAAGGAGAATGGGTTATTTAGTGTAAAGACGAAGAGAAGTTACAGTAACACTTGCAGTGTGTCAGTACTAGTTGCATTTATACGATATTTATGTTATTTATGCATTGAACAAATGAGCTTTTGCTAATAAAATATTGAATTAAATTGATGGTACAAATGCGATACGTTTAAGTTAATTTATACTATTCCTGTAATTGCTGTTTTAGTTTGTTCGTTACAAACATAATGACTGTATTTAATTTACTGCTGATTTGTTTGAATGAGATATATGCATGTAAACATAAATATTTTTTTAATCAAGTAACGTAGGTGTTTTCAAAGAAAGCCGTCGTCAATTAAACCGGCTACATGAAAATAACTTAACCAATCATTTTTTAATCGCTCAAACGGTGAGAAAACCAATCAACGACAGCAACCAATATTTTAACACTTGGTTTTTGTTTGATGGCTTATTTTACCCATTTTCAGTAACCTTGTATAGTTAACTGTGCAATCATTATTTGTTTCAAATTGTGGTAACAACACTTTAATTAATTATTCGACACTAGAAAAAATACTTTAATTAATTCTTTAATTGAACAACACCGGATTTATCATGTACTATATCATGTACATCATATATACATGTATTCACTTTCTACACTCCCTCCTCCACCTCATTATTTTCCTCTCTCTGTCTTTCTTTCTCTCTTGCTCTCTTTCTCTCTCTCTCCCATCACTCATTTCACTGTTTTGTACTACGTCACCCCAACCACCAGAACCCCTTGTTACTTCTCCTGCCTCTTAATTCTATATAATTCTAAATGTAGTATACTTTGTATACCTAAAGGAATAAAGATGTGTTCTGTTCTGTTCAGTTGTTCCATTTTATCGCACTTTAATAATATTCATGTCATCCTAATATTTCATTTACATAAATCTATTCTAAATAATATTCTTAATAAATATTACACACAATTAAAAAAGTATCAAAATACGATTCTGTACAAAGATTATCCTGTCATACAGATTAGATTTCATATTGCTGCCGACGTTGTTTTTCAATTAATTTGTTATTGTGTATTATATTATCATTAAAGATGGAAGAAACGAAAAAGAAACATTCAGTCCTGACATAAATATTTATTATTATCAGAAAATAGTCAAAAATATATCATAAAAAACAGAAAAAAGCATTAAACACCATAACTGTTCTGTTCTAAACTACATACAGTAATATAACTATATTGGGGTCGAATAGTCGCCTTAATTTTTTCAGCTGGGGTCGAATAGTCAAGGTGTTGAATTGTCGCCTGGAACAGGTAGGGGTTGAATAGTCATGGGGTCGAATTGTTGCGTACCAGTATATTCGACTCTCAGTGGTACAAACTGTAACAGTTATAGTAATCATAATCATCATTATCATCACCATCATCATCACCATCATCATCACAATCATAACCATCATCATCACCATTATCATCATCACAATCATCATCATCATAATCACAATCATCATCACAACCACCATCACTATAGTAGTAGTAGTAGTAGTAGCAGTAGAAGTAGTAGTAGTAGTAGTAGTAGGAATAGAAGAAGTAGTTGAAGTAGTTGCAGTAGGAGAAGAGTAATAGTAGTAGCAGTGTTAGTAGTAGCAGTAGTAGTAGAAGTATTTATAGTAGTATTAGTAGTACTTGTAGTAGTAGAAGTACTAGTAAAAACAGCAGTTTTAGCGGTATAAGTGGTAGAAGTAATAGTAGATGTAGTAGAAGTAGGAGTAGCAGTAAGTGTAGTTGTAGAAGCTGGAGTAGTAAAAGTAGTAGATATAGTCGTGGCAATAGTAGTAGTAATTGAAGAAGCTGTTTAAGTTGTAGTAGTAGTAGTAGTAGTAGTAGTAGTAGTAGTAAAAGTAGTAGTAGAGGCAGTAGTAGCAGTAGTAGTAGTGATAGTAGTAGTAGTAGTAGTAGTAGTAGTAGAAACAGAAAGTTTAATACATAACATCATCATATTATATGTCCTGATTGTGAATTTAAATGTGTATGCTCCTTTCTTCAGCTATCATGGATAAGGTATCAGGCCAAGGTGCTCAGAAAAGTAGAATCCAAACAGGAACGTCTGATCCACATGGAAATAATATCCCATGTGATCAGTGTATGGAATCAGACCAGGTTGTCACTGCAGCAGGATTCTGTGAGTCCTGCACCGATTTCTTGTGCTGCTCCTGTATTGAGCTGCATAAAAAACTAAGGGTGTCAAAGGATCACAGTGTTCTAAAAGGGTCTGACATGCCAAAACAGCGGCCGATTTCAGTTGATGCAAAGAAATGTTCCGACCATCCGGACAGACCTCTGGAGATGTACTGCGTGGATGAAAACACACTTGGGTGTGCTATATGTTTCTTGGAAAAACACAGAGCTTGTCAGAGCATTGACAAGATTTCAAATCTGTCAAAGGATATTAAGACGTCCAGTGATGTGTCAGATATTAATCAGGCAGCATTAAAGTATAAAGAATTGTGCAACAGATTTAGAGAAATTATCCAGGAACATAGATTGGCAAATGACAATTGCCAGGCAAAGTGTTTAGAAGACTATCAACGTTTCCGGGCAGAGATTGAAACCGCTCTTGACAAAATGGGAGAGGAAGTGTCACGTGATACTTCCAAAGTGCAGAAAGAGAACACGGACAAGTTAAATAATCTGGCAGAAATGGTTTCATCTTATGAGCAGGAAATGGAGTCACTCATGGAGGACATTAACCGGTGCATGGCACTCGATCAGAAGCAGAATGACCAGTTATTTATAGCCGTGAAGAAAAGCAAGAAGCAGATCATTGATACCGTCTATCAACTAGAACAACTTGAAACAGAGATATGTATTCTGGAATTTGATTTCTGTTTTAACCGTTCTATAAAAGTATTGATGGAGACAGAATGCAAGATGAGAGTGAAAAGGAATTTACAACCTGCTACCAGTTGTACTGATATATCACAGATAAATGTCAAGTCACAGGAAGACCTGGAAAATTGCTCAATCTATGGTATGATATCTATCTCAGATAAAGAACTTATTCTCGCTGACAACCGTAATAAATGTTTAAAATTAGTTGATGTCAGTGGAAACAAGATAGTCAAGCGACATTCACTTCCATCAGCACCATATGATGTATGCAAGCTCCCATTGTCCCGAGTAGCCGTGGCTCTTCCTGATGATAAGAAAATACAGTTCTACACCGCAGACAGAAATATGGATTGCTGTGGTTGTATAAGTGTAGATGGCAAATGTCTCGGACTGCACTACATGGGGGAGGACAGACTCGCTGTATCATACTGTGAACCATTCCCAAAGATCCAGATCATGGACCTAGAGGGGAGAGTCATCCAAACATTCAAACCTGATATATCAGGACATACATTGTTCAGTCGACTTGACTGCCTCACGTTCAGTGCTAAAAACAGTTTACTCTATGTCAGTGGTAATAATAACCTCACCTGTATGGACGTGACAGGCAGCGTCCAGTGGGTGTACAAGGATGAGGAGCTCAGGGGACCAGAAGGTGTGGTTATCGGAGACAGTGGGTGTCTCTACTTGTGCAGCAGGAATACACACACCATCCATGTAGTGTCTCCTTGTGGTGTCAAACTTGCCATTATCCAACAGAACCAGTCTAGAGTCCAGTTTCCCTATGCTGCATGCTATAGCAGCCACCACCGGACCCTATATGTGTCAAGTGATTGTTGGGGTAACAATATCAGCAGACTAAGTTTGAAGTAAAAACATCAACATTATGTCGGTGCATTTGTGGTAATATAATTGACACAAAGAGACTAAATCTATAGACAGATTCTTGGATAATATTAAAAAAACTTATTATCAGCTGCTATGATAATTATGTCATTGTCTTTATCAGACATTCACTCTGCATTTTTGTGTATATTTAGAGACATTTTTATAATGTAATTTTCACTCAAATGAATATTCTAAGATAAGTAAATTAGAGAGTCATATTAGATATAGGCATGTGTATTTATTTCGATAACTTTGATTTTGTTAGAAATATTTGAATATTTGACATAGGTCCTATGAGACTTGCAACATGTTTTAAAATTTTAAAATGCAATTGATTAAGCAGTCTTCACTAACAGCAAAATGAAACAGATGGCGTCAGTTTTTATATTTATTTCGAGGATTTCAGAAATGAGTATACATACATTGGAGCGTGCCATGCTATACAAATTGCTGATACATTCTTGATCAAGCAATAACAAGGACTAAGAAATTTATATAGCTGATATCTGAGCCATGTGATGTGAGTGTGAAGTGTTTTTGTATATTCAGTAAATGTTGTATGTTTATATTTATTATGTGATTTATTTTTTTACAAATTATTTTATACGTATTATTTTGACCAAATGTTATCAAGGCAAGTACAGTTTTATATTTAAAGTCATTTTATGTGATGATCCATTTTTGTTAATAAACTGACCATCACATGGTTACCGAGTGATTTTTTCTTACTTAATGCTACAAGACAACTTAATGTACCACAACATTTTAAAATATGTAAGACATTTTGTCGTATATTCCGTTACACCAGTGGATGGTCCACGAGGAACAGTTCATAAAGTGTCATGAGACAAATAATTGTACATTTGTCATCATGTCTAGATATTGATATAAAATAGTGCTATGTATCGTAGGGACTTAGAAATACTATGTCACTATAGTCCAGTTATATTGGGTTTTTCATAGCCACCGGTGGTAAAGTTCAATGCTTAATTTCACTAATAGAAAAAAGACATTGACAATTTTGACAGTTAAGTTTTAACATCATCACGTTATGTAGTTTATAAAGTTTTCACATTTAAATCACTGACGACAAGAACCAGTAACATTTGTGTTGATGGTTTATTTTAACCATCATGTTCTTTTGTAAATTATGCCATGTCGTTACTTATATGATGTAAACATAACTATATACTTAAAATGTCATTCTCTAAGTGTGACTGTTTTTTTTTTTAAATTACATTAGTTATCTGATATAGAAATTACTTTTGACAACTGAGTCATTGTTTTAATTGAAATTTATAAAATTTATCACTCCAAATCTTCTACATTTGTTGTTTACCTATACTTAATCAATAGTTTTTGTTTTTTTAAACATCTACATTTACATCAATAAACAACTTTATATATAAATAGTATATGTATGTTTCATTTTATCTGTTGTCTCTATATTCTTATGTTTTTCTCTGTCTATTTTAGGGTCTCTATATATGTTTTGATTCTTTCCATATGCCTCTGTTTTTCTCTATTTATATATGTTTGTCTCTATTTCTCTGTCCATCTCTGTTTCCCTATCTGTTCCTATTTCACTCTTATTCAATTAAACGTCTACTTTTCTCTATCAGTCACTGTTTCTCTATCTCTGTGTCACATATGTTTTTGTTTCTATACCATTCTCCATTTCTATTTATCTTTCTGTTTTTCTGATTCTGTCTGTCTGTCTCTCTCTCTTTTTTCTCTTTCGACACTTCATTATATTTTAAGCTCACCTGAGCACATTGTGCTCAAGGGGTGCTATTGTGATATCGCTTCGTCCGGCGTCTGTCGTCCGTCGTCCGTAGTTCGTCGTCAACATTTTAGCTTGTGAACACACTAGAGGCAAAAAGCAAATAATTTACACCATCAATCAATTAAAGCTACTTGAGGAAAAGATGCAAATTTAGGAATTCGACTTCGATTTTGAGCCTTCTGTAAAAGTATTGATGGATACAGAATGCAAGATAAGAGTGAAACGGAATTTACCACCTGCTACCAGTTGTACTGATATATCACAGCTAAATGTCAAGTCACAGGAAGGCCTGAAAAAATTGCTCAATATATGGTATAGTATCTATCTCAGATAAAGAACTTATTTTTTCTGACAACTTAAATAAATTTAAAAATTAGTTGATGTCAGTGTAACAAGGTAATCAAGCGACATACATTTCCATCAGAATCATATGATGTATGCAAGCTCCCAGTATCCTGAGTAGCTGTGTCTCTTCCAAAGAATCGGAAAATACAGTTCTATGCCGCATAAAGAGATATGGATAGCTGTGGTGGTGTAAGTGTAGATGGTGAATGTCTGCACTACATGGGGGAGGACAAACTCACTATATCATACTATCAACCAGTACCACAGATCCATATCATGGACCTAGTGGGTAGAGTAATCCAAACAATCAATCAACCATGATATGTTAGGACAGACATTGTTCAGTTGACCTGAAAACCTCAAATTTAGTGCTGAAAACAGGTTACTCTTATGTTATTGATTATGGTAATGATACCCTTACCTGTATGGACCTGACAAGGAGCGTCCAGTGGGTGTACAAGGATGAGGAGCTCAGTGGAACAGAAGGTGTGGTAATCGGAGACAGTGGGTGTCTCTACTTGTGCAGCAGGAATACACACACCATTCATGTTGTATCTCCTGATGGTTTAAAACTTGCCAGTATCATCCAGAGCAATTCTGACTAAGTATCCATTTGCTGTATGCCATGACAGCCACTACCGGACACCTATGTGTCAAGAGATAGTTATTATTATAACAATATTAAATATGGTAAC